>JAODKC010000002.1:21808669-21845310 GCA_026777985.1 Mormyrops attenuatus
TTGAGCCTTAAATGGCAGCGTTGAGAGATCAAACAAAAGCAAGACTTCAGTGTTTCCTTGTCCAGGGACTTATTTTTATGTTTGATTCCACAGAGGAACTTCTTCTTGAACATCTTTTTAATGTGATTGCTAAACTCTTGGAAGTTTCTGGCATATACTCCTTATTATAAATCAAGTCCTCATTGTCTGTTGGCTCAGAGGCTGTGCTTGCAGCTACACTCATAATGAAACGTGTAAAAGGCTTTATGAGCTATATCTTTACGGAAATTTGTGTTTATTTGCTGCTCTTTTTGTTTCACTACAGTCGATGTCCAATAGGGACATTAACGTCATTAACAGCTAAAAGCAGAGCTGAATATCCAGATGTTCTATAACCTCTGGCTTGTGAAAGAGAAAGATGAAATATGCTTTTAAGCACCTGCCAATACTAGGATCGGGGACTTTCTCATGTGACACCTCTTGCCTTATGCCCCGCCCCCTTTCCACAGCCCGGGTGTTTGAGGGACATAAGCTGACAACATACAGTTCCAGGTGCTTCCGTGAGACTGTATTAAGGTACATGGTATTAATTTCTTGGGTAACATGTTGAAGTTCTGGTGGGTTGGACCTGGGTTTGACCTACATGTGACCTCTGTAGGATCATGTAGTGTCAGACCCACGTCCACAAGTGTCCTGTCCCCGTTTTGTCCTCAGCAAAAGTCACGAGGTCCTGCTGCATCTGGGACATCTTTAGTGTTGCCCAGCAGCACCGGTTTTCTGTCAGACTAATGTTAGAAATCCATTAACTGAAAAAAAAAGCTTTCTTAAGAGATTAACCGGGTCATGACAGGAAGGAAGAGTGCACGGGACACCTGACATCCGTCTTTGTTTAATCCCTACTCTGTCATTATCGTCCCCAAGAGGAGCAGTCAGCGTCGGGCCAGCCATCACTTGGTTACTCCAAAAGATTAAGTTGCACGTGAGGCAAACGTAATTATCTACGCCTGGCCCTGCAGGGAGTTTGCTCCGGCATGAATGTCCAGTGGGTCTCAGAGAAGCTTAACAAGCCATTTATGTCATGTTGACATGTAGGTGCCATGAAGCCGCCCACATTCTCTACCAGAAAGATACGCTGGATCAATACACACCCCTAATTAGCTATGAAATATTAATCTTATTATTATCAGGTATTATCAGCCATGTGTATGAAAACGACAATTTTTAGTACAATCTAAAATGAGAAAGTATTTCATAGTGGTTATAATATTTTGAGAATGTTTTAATGAGTGCGTGATTTGCACAGATCAGGTTGGTAATTACTGAAATCATAGGGTTATTAGTGATATTTTTGATGGAGTTTGAATTGTGATGCGACTTGGGGAACAGAGAGCACATGTTTATGGATATGTAATGAAATGTGAAATATTGAGCTATTAGATTATATATATATATTTCACTTATATGACCTGACATTGCAATTGGATAATAATCCGATAATAATCATACAAGCTCTTTAACATTATGGGTGATTATTAAAGTGGCAATAAAACTTCTTTTATTATATCATGAGATTTAATTGGCTAAATCATTCTCTATCCTCTTTTTTCTAGAAAGATATAATAATTTATCCTAAGAGCTGTATAGTCATAGGACTTATAAGTCAAAAAAATGTATCTGCCGGTACTACGCCACATCAAAGGAATTTATTTTAGTTATATTCTGTTGTTACATAAAATATGGATATAATTAATGTCACACTCTCCAGTTCAGTATTTGTATTGCTTAATTTTTTATTCCTTTGTTTGTATTAGTCTTTTTTGTGATTGTCCTTAACCATTGATAAAAAATCATAATGGACTCTTTTCAGCTAGCTAATCGTAGGAATGCGTGACCCTTCTGCGAGTTTACCTAGCGCAGCGTGACAATTACGCTTTCTGCATCGCAGACACACTCGGCTGCCTCGCTTTGCCGTCCCACAGAGTTTGCGTGTCCCGTGGGTCAGGACATTAGCCGGCTGCCTGTTATGGTTGACACCGTGCAGGAGCATCTCCCGTATCGTGCATCAGATCAGCCAGGGAAAGGGAGGCTGACAAGCAGTGCATATCTTCATTGCTCTGCTTGGGATTCTGACATCAAAAATTATAATGTGTTGTAGCTGTGCAATAAAGGAGCAGATTATTGAAGAATTATTATCTGCTCGCCGTCAATCATCCGTTCTGACAAGAATCCCATGTGATCATGAAGTGGCCTCCCTGTAATGGCTTTGATCTATGACAGCATGGGAACTCCCAGCAGCGGAAGGGCGTTACCTCGATAGATTTAGCTGATGCCATCATCCTAGGAGGCCGTCGATAACGGAATCGACCCATTATGCCATCGACCGTGTTGTTTAGATCGCTGTCATTACGGAGAAAAAAAAGCAGGGTGCCTCACAGCTCTCCAGCTTCGGAGGCTGCTGCAAATCTGAGTCGATTCTGCCATGCGTGGTCGTGGGAGTGAGTTGATTTTAGTCTAAAAAAAAACACCCAGGGGAATATAAAGACGAAGAGGTGTTCTTGTTTTCTTGTCACCAAAGGCTCACGGTGAAATTACGGTGTTGTTAGAAGCAGAGGCAAACACCTCTTTTGTGTGGCACCAACCTCGCACACACACACACACACACACACACACACACACACATACACACACAGGTTTGTAATTATATCTTTGTGGGGACTCTCCATTCATTTCTATGGGGAAAACTCTAATCCCGACATAATGACCTTAACCCCTACCCAGCCCTAACCTTAACTATAAGTAACCAAACAAAATAGTTTTTTAAAATTTTTTGTTTTTTAATTGAATTCACAGATCTTTATGGGGACCTGAAAAATGGTCCCCACAATGTCAAAATAACAGGTTTTTATTACATTGTGGGGAACATTTCGTCTCCACAATATAATACAAATATAATCCACACACACGCACACACACACACACACACACACACACACACACACACACACACAGCACATTGGTGAGGAGTGACAGCGCTTCACCATAAATGCTTCTGTCCACTTTACACTTTCCTTTGAAAGGAGCTTTCAGTCTTCATTGCCCCTGTCATTCAAGGAATCTGTGAAATTGTTTTTATAGTTTAAGTGTTTGTCACATATCAGAAAATGATAGTCATGTGAAAACAATCTGTCTGTCAGTGTCCGTCTATCTGTGTGTTTGTTTATTGGCATCTATCTGTGTCTATCACTGTCTGTTTGTGTTAGTGTCTGTCTGCCAGTGTCTGTCTGTCACCTGTCTGTCTGTGTCATTGTCTATCTGTTAGTGTCTGTCTGTCTGTCTGTCTGTCTGTCTGCCTGCCAGTGTCTGTCTGTCACCTGTCTGTCTGTGTCATTGTCTATCTGTTAGTGTCTGTCTGTCTGGCTGTCTGTCAGTTTCTGTCTGTTTGTGTCAGTGCCCTTCTGTCTGTCTGCCAGTCTCTGTCTGTCACCTGTCTGTCTGTGTCATTGTCTATCTGTTAGTGTCTGTCTGTCTGTCTGCTAGGCAGTGTCTGTCACTGTCTGTCTGTCTGTGTTAGTTTCTGTCTGCCTGCCAGTGTCTGTCTGTCTGGCTGTCTGCCAGCCCGTGTCTGTCAGTGTTTGTCTGTCTGTGTCAGTGCCCTTCTGTGTGTCTGTCAGTGTCTGTCTGCTTGCTCTGTCACTGCCTGTCTGCTTGTTGTCTGCCTGTCTCTCTGTGTCAGTGTCTGTCTGACAGTGGCTGAATGTCCATGTCAGTGTCCTTCTGTCTGTCTGTCAGTGTCTGTCTGCTTACTCTCTGACTGCCTGTCTTTCTGTGTGAGTGTTTGTCTCTCTGTCTTTCTGTCTGTGTCAGTGTCTGTCTGACAGTGTCTGTGTCATTGTCTGCCTGACTGTCTGTCTGCTTGCTATCTGCCAGTTTGTCTGTGTCAGCCTGTCAGTGTCTGTCTGCCTGTATCAGTGTCTATTGCTGCCTGTCTGTCTTTCTGTGTGTGTGTGTGTGTGTATGTGAGTTGGCATATTCTCTGTTTCTTTATAATCCTGTTTTCTCCACAAACTTCAGGCTGTAATTTATTCCCTTTTCCTTTCTGATCTTCTGGCACGTAAAATTGTTTAAGATCCATCCGCTGAATGACACTGCATGAATTCTGATGTGGCATGAGTCCATCCTTCTGAGGACAGTGGGAAAGCGGTATTATGACCCTGGCAAACACTGCGAACCAGTATTTGTTTCCCAGGATTCACTTGAAACCAGCAACTGAGGGATGCACCAGTGGACTGGGAGGCAGAGAACACCACGGTGCCCATCATCCAATGAATCTTTGCCTGTAGTTACTGCTGGAAACTCCAGGTCTGAATGTTTTTGTGCATAATCTTATTTAAACACTCCTGTCCCATGAAATCCATGGTTGGCCTGGTTAATCTGCTGCCCCCTCCTGTACAGTGTGCCTATGTGATTGTGATCAGGCCCCCTAGGCCGGTTAGAGCAGAATAGCAATGAAACATCGCAACCACTCTCTATGAGGCATTAACGGGTGTCTAATTAGATCTGACGTTCCTTTATTTACAGGCAATTAATGAATTTTGAGCTGGGGTCTGATCTAATTTATGGTGTTTAATGTCTTGAACACATTTCATATCGTTAAATGGAGAAGTCTTGCACAGGAGACAGATCCAAGGTATTAGTCCAGATTGTGATGATTCTTCATAAATACTACTGGCTTATGACCTCATTGGTAAATATGCTTCGATTCTGCCAACAATGACGGAGCCTGTGCCTGCTGTTGTATTTTGCAGAGCTAATGCTCTGGCGCATTTCATACATATAAGTAAAATACTGGGCACCTGAGCAGTTTCTCTTTCTTTCTTTTTGCGAACACCATTGGTTAATTTACTATACTGTAGGACCTTTGTCGAGGCCTTGGTCACCAAAACGTTAACCAGTAACGCAGGTGACTGGCATAGCCAATAAACAGATTATTCATATACAGTGATTCAGTTACAGGACCACAGTGTGACATACCGACAGTGAGTAATAATAATAATAATAATAATAATAATGAAGGCATTTATTGTCATACCATGCATATACAGGTATACAGTGACAGGATCATATTGCAACATACAGACAGCAGTGAGAGGGGGGAGGATTTCACAGGACTTGCAGGACTGTGCAAAATGGGGGGGGGGGGGGGGTATATATATAATAAAAATGCCATCCAATGACCCCTCCATCTGAAAGGCACCTTATAATGTCTGCATGACCCACTATGCTAATTTGCCCTCCCCTGGCCCCACGCGTCTACTCAGCACTGAGTCCCTGCTCAGTGTGAACGCTAAGCTGTGCCGTCAACAGGCCCAGGCTCTCAGCACTGCGGACAGCTGCCCAAACGCTAAAGGCCAGTGCAGAGCGCAGCACAGCCAGAGTCCCATTCAGAACTTGGCTCCGCTCTTCGTTGGAATTTCAATGAAGCCCTGAGCTGCCATTACAGGGCAGTGAGACGATCACCACCTACAGACAAACTGCAGGACACAACAACACTGAGCAATTAAACACGCTCTCACTCACTGATTTCTGACACCGCTCCAGTTAAATGTTTCCAGCCGTGGTTTGCCAACGCGGCCGGAGATAATTCCCTCCAACAACTATGATCTATGTGATTTTGGGCTGTTTTAGGTAACGGAAGGAGAATGTTTCACAATGAAATCTTTAGCTTTGATGGAGCTAGCTTGTCTCTGTAGCTCATTGCTATTAATGCTAGTCTTTAAGTACGCCATCTTGTGCCTGCTTTACATTGTTTTAAAGCATCGTTTGAACCTCTCAGTCTGCAATCTTCTTTCCACATGTTGAAAATTTCGATTTAGCTGCGATCTCTGGACCTTCTGTTTTATTCATGCGAGTGACTTTAATCTCCTGCTTGCAAGTCCCCAAGTGTTTCGTAAAAAAACTCACCTCATTTTCTGTGCTAATTCCCGTGTCTTTGGACGTCCGCAGTCACATTGTCTACTTGGATGGGGCTGAACTTGGATTATCTTTGCAATAAACTAATCCACTCAAAGCGACAGCCCTGGTCCTGGATCCCTGGTCCTAAAGCATACCTGCGCTGAGCCTTGGTTGCACCCAGGATTGCACAACTCATTAGTTTCACCACTGTCCTGTGTCAAATGTGTAACCTACGCCCAGGGAGAGTGAGAGAGACTTTTGGCAAGTGCTGCTCAGCAGCTGGGTGGTCAGCTTACTACAAATGGGCTCCTTGGCTTGGATAGAAGCTCTTTAGTGCGAGACGCGTTAAAGTGGCACCAGGAGGATCTTTGGCGAGCACGCGGTATCTGTTATTGTCAGAAGTACGCTGTGCCACATTTCTGCAAACGTTTAATGGGGACCCCAGAGGCGCGATATTGGCTGGAGCTCTGAAGATGACAAATCTGCAGCTGAAACGCCGAAACCCTCCTCCAGTCCTCTCCCCCGTGTCCTGTCCCCTCCGCCGGCCCAGCGCAGGATGGTGGTGTGTGGCTCAGCGAGTTAGGCCTCCGTGCCTATCACCAGAAAGGTCCCAGCTTGGATCCTACGCTTGACAGAATAGCCACATGTCCGTATAACCTTCTTGAAATGCCCCAGGCCTGCTGGATGGACGGCTGACCCAGGGCTCAGACCCCAAGCTTCACTCTCTCCTCTATATGTGTGTGTGCCTTTAACAGTTGAGCATGATGGGATATGAGTAAACAAACTCATTATAGTGTACCTGTGCAAATAGCAAGTAAAGATTCATTTACTTCCACCCCGATCAGGCATGTATGTGCTATTTTAAATGAGCTGCTGCAACGTTATTCGGGTCCTTAGTGGAGATCTTTACCTGAAGCACCCTCGTCATATTTCCCATAATTGGGCCGCTCTTGTGCTTCAGCAGAGCTGGGATTAACGGTATGATCGGCCCCTAAAATCTGTGTACTGTTATTATAGTTGGTTTTGTGTGTATGTTTTTTCTTTTTAATTCCTCAGGTGTTCTGTTCAAATCAATGTACAGAGCTGACATAATGAGCTGTCCCTCCCACTGCTTCTCGTACACGTTCTGTTGGTGTTTCATTGCACTCTTGTTTGTCTGTTTGTCTTGACGGTCCGGGTGTGATTTTTCAATTGCTTTGCTGCACAGACCTCTATTCTCCACGTGAAATGTCACGTACCGCCTTCATCTCCTCTTGGCTAAAAACAAACCTCCAAAATATGCAGTCACAGGTATCTGTAGCAGCCTGCACATGTACCTTTGGGCCCATCTACCAAAGACCATCAAAGGATAAAAGTGTCTAACAGTTATGGCGCAGAGGATCACTTCAAAAACCTAAAAACTTCAAAATTTTTATTTGAACTTTGTTCTAATACAAAGGCACAAAAGATCAGAAAACAGACAGGACAGCGACATGGCATGCTAATGTGATTAAATGAAGTTGCGAACGAATAACAAATGAATGGAAATGTTTTATTTAATAATTAGAGCCACAGTACAATGAGCACATTTACATGTTCCACTTTGAACAAGGATCTGTTTTCCAAAGGTAAATCACACAGCCAAAGGCCGCGTCTTCAGGGCACTCTCCGTTTCACGGAAAAGTGGAGGGATGAGCGTTTTCTTTGCCGAGCCGAGCATAAATAATGTGCAAAAATAACCTGCTGTTAATTTGTAGTTCAATATGCGCCTTATAAGTGCAATAAAGTCAGGGTCCTTTTCTGTTTAGAGGTCAATCAATTCAATTTGCATTTCAACACACTCTTAAGTAGTTGTGGCGTTAGTAAATATCCTCTGCCTTTAGTCGGTATTTAACTTAAATGAATCCGGTGGCTGGAGGAGGTGTGGCCAATTATCCTTGCCCTCCTGATGAGACCTCTTCCGCTCGCCCATCCAGGAATCAAGCTGTTCCTCCATCAAACTGAGCTCCACACCACCCACGCCAAAGCCTCTCATGTATCTCGTGGGATTTCCCAGCCACATCAAAGCGTGAGGAGCTGTCACAAGTCTAGGGGTTCCTGATTCATTGAGAAGCACTGTCAGTGACATCATCTAGGTTCTTCATGAAGCTGATGCTCTCATCTGAAGCCATCTTCAAGCCAGTGGAGGTGGAAAGCCCTCATTCTGGTTCCACAGTAACATTAACCTCAGCAGGAAGAGCATTGAAGTTCTCACCAATCCATTTCCTAAGTAACAGGCACCTCTGTGGGTCTGCAGATGCAGCTGTGAGGTTCATAAATTGATTTGCATTTCATATGATGCATCTGCTCATGTTTACAAATGCTTAACGTTCTCTGCTGCTCTGGTCCAAAGGTCCCAACTTGCTGGCACTTGTTATTTATGCCACGCTTCCACAACACTCGTGTTACACAAAGACTGTTTAACGTCTAATCTGTGAACACTAATTAGCCACCGTACCTCTCTGTCGCCCCCTTGGCAGGAATGATGCCTTGTGATGCTTCTGAATTATTTGCCGCACGGACCAGAAGTTTTGCTGTTATAACACCATTGCGGGTGACTCCTATGACATGAACGGGCGCGCTTTAAAGAGAGTCCTTCACCTTACTGTGTTTCTGTAAACGGCAGCTTTTATCTGCAGCCATTTAGAAGAATATATTACAGTTTTGCTGTTCAACATGATTATTATTTTGAAGTCTTTGGAGGACAAACTCTGACCTGGACCTGATGATGTCTTATATGTCAGCTGTGACCTGATACAGTAGATGGTGGATTTGCAGGCTTGCTAAGCTGAGGCCTGGCATATGCCGTGTGCTCTGTGGCTCAGTGGGTTACGATGCTGTGCTTGTGATTGGAAGGTTGTTGGTTTAAGTCCTATACTCTATGGGGCAGTCACATATCCTTTGCCAGGAGAGCTGCATGGACGGCTGACCCTGTGCTCAGACCCCCAGCTTCACACTCACCCCTATATATGTCTGTGTCTTAAAAAGGAGAGCATGATGGGATACGTGTAAACATATTCCAATGTACCTGTATTTATACAAATAGCAAACAAAGCTTCCTTTCTCTCTGCTGTATTGTTCTTTTTTCTTGTGAGTGTGTTCCTGGTGATCCTTGTCTCTCTGCTGGAGTCCCGCAGTTTCTGTTATACATGTGTTTAAATATATGAGCTGGGCTTTCCAGTCTGCAAAATAATCCTCAGAAGCCTTTAGCTACATGAGTATTAGCTATAATTATATTGTACTTTGCTAAAATTAAACTCGATCTGGTGAGGTGTAGCTGAACACATGTTCTGAAATGAGGCAAAGGTTTAATCAACGCACAGGGACTGGAGTTACTGGTTCCCAGTGTCCTTTCAGGTCCTTTCGATGAATCGAAGGAGCTCTGTGCATAGTAAGCATGCTGAGCAGTTCCGTGATTCAGCTTGCTGTTTTCCCTGCTACTGGGGTTCCCTCCCCCCCACACTGGTTGCCCCCCGCATGTCTCCATGCATTAGTTGCCGGTGTTCCCACTCTCTGAGTCACGGGGTCCACCATAGGACTATGGGGGAAACTGCTGCATTATGCCTGAAATGCAGCTTGTTCTAATTGTCGTTCTCCCCCCTTCCCCACCTTCCTCACACCCAGCCCATCCCCCCCACCCACACAAACACACCGCAGTTTTGGCACAGTTGCCCTTAATTTCATCTCTCGAGTTTAACACCACCTTTGTTGATAATAGCTTGCAGGAAATAGCTCTAAATCATGCTGCAAATGTACAGAATGTGCACCATGACCCTGTACCAAAATAAAAGGGGAATTCACTGCCGGTTTCCTGCATGGCACGTTAACTGGGAGTTTAAGTTTCCCTCAGATAATGGCACACCCCTGGTCACCTGCAATTCCCGCAGCTAGTGGTTACGGTGTGATTCATTGCAGTGCCAGGATATCCCCCCCCTCCCCCCCAGCAGCAGGAAGGACAGGGCCAGTGTATAGATGTCGAGTGAGGCGAATGCCAGCAGGCCGAGTTATGGGAACAGTCTCTCAGATGGCGTGCTTAGCACAGGACGCCGCGTAAAATCAGAGCCGACAGTCGGGCCGTACCAGTGCGTCCCTGCCACTCTCCGTCTCCCCACCCTCATCTTTAAACATGCTCCTCTATGGTCCCACATCCCCACAAGAGAACGTTGCCCTTGAAGCTGTCCCCTTAATATTCCCTCATTCCTCAATCCCGATCCACAAGTGCCGGTAAACATGATAGATTGGATCTCATTTTAAAAACCCGGGTTCTGTTTTTTTAGGTCACTTCCAAATTTGCGTTTCTTCTCTCTGGTTTCTGGAAGCTTCCTTTGAGTTGTAGGGAAGCGTGCCAGTCAGATTCCCAGATGACACCCTGTTTACTATACAGCATTGCCTCCCATCCAATTTCCTTGCTGGAACCCTGAGCCACTTGCACTTGAGCGCCGGTGTGATGATTGCCTGCGTTCACCTCGTGGCGTTCATCGAGCTTCATCGATAAACATTTCAGAGGTGCCGCCGCGTGGCGTGGCGTGGCGTACGAGCAGGCAGCTACACTGCGGCATCTCCGCTTGCTCGGACAGTCCTCAGAGGCATCAGTGTGTGTGTGCATGCATGGGAGACTTTGTTCTTTATGGGCCCTCCCTGAAAAAGTCAGAGGGCCCCCTAATGTAGTGGTTGTTTATGACCAACAGGGGGCCACACACAAATGGGTGGTTCCATTAGTAATGAATATCATCACTACATGCATGACAGAAAAAGCTGTTTAGTTAAGAGTCCTCAACCCAGCCACTGCTGATATAGCCCAATCTTTACCGTTAAGCTATAGAAAAAGTGATGGGAAATGGGAAAGTGGTGCAGGAGGAAGAGCCACATCATTAGAAGATTAGAAGATTAGATTCATGCACTAAAATCAAGCAGAAGCTGGTCTGTCTCCATGTTTATAGGCCACCCCAGTCTCCCAACCTGATTGGCTGGACGACCTCTCCTCCAAGAGACCGCAATACAGACAGCTGGGCCTCCATTGTTTGTTTAGTACGTCGAGGAAGGAGAGACAACTTTTTATATCCACTTGCACTTTTCAAAGCAAGGCGAGTTTTTTTAGTCTGTTGTCAACGAACAAGTACCATAATTAAGTGCACGACTGATAGCCTTGCTGGGGAACCATCACTTACAAACTTTTCTCTCTTCTGTGGATATTTTTCACATTAAAAACCAGTCTTGTTGCCCTAGGCAACAGTGGGCAGAGCCTAACTAGCTAACTGATCCACATTCATCAGGAATTGTTCAGGCTCTGCTCAGCGAGAAATCGAAAATGCAGCATCCACCTTATCTGCTTCAGGGAGATCTTTTTTCCCTCACTGAGACTCATTGAAGTCCCTTTCATAATGTAGCGGATTGGCACATGAAAGATGCCAGCAAGTAAAGATGCCAGCATACAACTATTTAACCAGGACTGGATTCTTGTGGAAGTCTTTAGCTTTGGGCTGTTGAGCACACAGGGGGCATTATAGAGTACAGCTTCTGCATGCCTTGAGCTGCATGTCTTTGGACAACAGGAGGAAGCCATAGTGCTCAGAGGAAACTCACATAAGATGCAAACACAGCTCTTGACGTATCAGGCAACAATGCTCCCCACTTCAAGAGGACCACACTTTCTGTGATTCCAGTAGTAACTTTCCTGTTGTATCTACATACAGTGCTTATGCGAAGAAAATCAAACTAAACTGATCTTTATGTTGGGGGAAAACTATGACGTGTGAGCTAGCTTAGCCATTTCTAAATCAGCCCAGAATTTGCAGTAACGATCCAACATAACCATGTAGTTGTTGAGTCACTAGCATACTATGTTTGGCTACTCTTTACTTTATACAATTTTTAAGCTAACTACCTCAATTGATGGTGAAATTTAGCCAAGACCTGGAATGATTAAGGTGCCCCTTGGGGGATGTTTAGCAACCAAAGTTGTATCTAGTCATCCAAGAAGATATCAGTGACTTTTTCGAGAATACAATCTACCCAGAAAAATTCCTTTAAATGTTTTCTTAAGACTTCTTAAGACTTTTGCATAGTACTGCACATCCATATATGATGCGTATATATGCATATTTTTTGTCAGAGATGGTATATATTCTGTATTTGAAACTCCAAATGCTGACATTTCTGTGAGAGGGCCTCTGGTTCTGAGGACACTCGGTGGGGGTATGATTATGATGCGGCTATAGCTTTTGATCAGTGGAGGAAGTGGCTGTTAGCTGAGGCCCAGCCTTCTTTTGGAAAGGAGGACCTTTGGTGGTGATGAAACCTCTCGGCCATTCCATCTCAGCGGCTACATTCCCTTTGATGGGTCGCTCCTTTGAAGAATGGTGTCACTTTAGAAAGCCGTGCTAATTATGCTACATTGCACTTACATGATTCTCCTTACCTTGTTTGCATCTGAATAGGATCCTTTAGAATTATTTACAGTTATCGGGCCATTTTTAATGTACTTTTCCTGTCTGAGAAGCTTTGAACTGGATTTACGTGACTTTTGCTTAATGTCCTTTCAACAGCCCTGAGTGTTAAAGGTGGCTGACCTGTCACTTTATTCAATCACAAATTAAATTCACCTTTAGGGAATTAATGAGTTCCCAAGGCAAGAAGAACAAAGACCTAAAATCCCAAATTTGCTGTGTCAATTATACAGTGAACCATAAACCCACTAGAAATACAGACATGAAATATTCTCTGTATTACACTACACAGACACTATGAAAGCAATTATAAATGGATTCTGAGGAATACATATCCACAAAATCACAACCAGGAAATCATTCTCATTTTAAAAGCCATTTTTAAGCATGTTCTTCATTTATAGGTCTTTCCTTTGACTTCTATTTCCATGAATTCTGATAATCGGTTGCCCCTTAACATCTGTCAGGTCTGATGATCTGTCACCCTTTTACAGTAACATCTAGAAGATCTGATGGTCAGTCACCCCATAGCTTAAATTAAAATAGTGACCTGCCATGAGATCCGACAGATGTTAAGGTTAGGGGTGTCCTACCATCAGATCTTCTAAATGTTTAGATAAGGAGTGACCTGCCTTAACACCCAGTGGATCTGAGGGTAGGTCACCCCTTACCTTAACACCCAGCAGATCTGATGGTAGGCCACCCCTTACCTTAACACTCCTGAAGATGGTGTTGGTGGGGCATTCCTTAGTTAACATTCCATATTCTTTGAGGAGATCACCTGAATGTTTTTCAGTGTTCCCTCACTTTTGTTCAGCTGTGCCTCTTCCTCCTGCACCACTTTCCCATTCTTACTTTTCCTGAAGGATGATCTGAGCTGTGTAATTAGCACTCCGCTGTGCTCCGTGCCCATTTCCGAGGCTGAGATGACGCTCTGCATGCAAGGTGCACGCTTATTACACCAAATACATTACTGCAATCAACTACCAATGACTTTCCAAGATCAATTTCTCAAATAATGAGGGGGAGGGCATTTTAATTTAGCTTGGGAAATTGAATTCTGCCAAAGATATCTTGTGGATTATATTGATGCTGAAGTAGATTGGAAAGCACTATTACGACTTCTAATGATGACATACATGATTTTTTTTCCCGTTGTTTTCCTGCTATTTTTAATATCATTACTGCATATCCCCCGACAATAACATAGAGTCATTGTGTTGGGGATTTCTGAGCATCATTTAATAATTAATAAAGTCTAGCTGGAAGTGGATGCCTATGTCTGTAGATGCACATGGCTGTACTAGACCAGCTACAGACGCAGAGCTGCTCCTGAGCATTCAGGGACCCGATTTCCCTGGGATCAGGAACGATTTAACATTTAGGACCTCTTTTATTTACATTTTTTATCCATTTGGCTTCATCCTGCTATCCTGCTGGGAATGTGTGTGCTGAAGGGGCATCTCAGTCATCAGGAGCAAAGCAGGCTGTCTCTCGGAGGCAAATGTCGGTCCTGCTCCGGGCGGCTCAAGCTGGGCCTGGCCCAACATGGCCCGGCATTCCCAACCGGAGCAAGAACCAGGTGATTTATTGCTCTATTCAAGCAGGTGTTTCCTCTTCTGCTCCCTCACAAGCCCCTAGGGATGGAAGATGGAAGAAGGCGCAGTACTCTGCGCCCGGTGAGTCGGACCGGGCCCGCTCCAATGAAACGCTGCCTAACAAGCAGTCGGTAGACCACGAGAGGAGCACGCCCATAGTGACAGGAACAGGAAGGCGGTTTGGGGGGTGTGCGGTGTGGCTGGAAAGAGCTGAAAGCACGCTGCACTACAGTATAATTACACACCTCGTGCCAAATGTAGCACTACTGGTGGCCAGGAATGACGATTAAATGTAACGGTAAAGTAGTGATTTGTACCCTTCATGGTATCCAGCACAATGAACAAGAGCCCTGCTACTAAATGATACATAGCCCGTTTTCGAAAATAATGTTATTCAGATTTAAAAGCTTGAGAGTTAGAATTTGAATAGACATACATGTATATATATATATATATATATATATACACACACATACACACACACACACACACACATACATATACATATATATAACACTCTTGTGAATATGACCTCTTCTGCTGGAGCAAGAACTCTTTTTTTTGTGTGGAGCACTTCTATGAACAGTACTGGTAAGAGCTCTATTATATATTTATTTCTTTGATTGCCCATACAAAAGTTGACATTCTCCCATGAAGTTTGGCGGGCTCTCTGAGTGCTTTGCTAATTAACGTAGCCTCTCTCAAGCTCTGTATTCCCACAATGCGCAGCAATTAGCATCCTGGCATCCGCTAGGCCCTACCTCTCATTCCCACAGCTTTACAGCGCAAATTCAATAACGGGGGAGTGAATTATTTTTAACAGTACGCACTTATAAAAATTGTAGTCATTTATCAGATTAATGTCAGCCGCGGCGGTTGGCCAGAACCTCACGATGTTCTCCATCGTCTGGGAGGTGGATGTTTTCCATGGCGTGCTATGATGTTCTGGAACGATCTGCACTTAAGGGAACTAGTTGCATTTCTTTTCCTGCAGGCTAGCAGAGTTCGGAAATGGGTACAAGGCAGAGGCGGAACTGCAAAGGAACTGCGATATTACTGCAATATGTGCTCCCTCCTGCTAGTAGGGGGTGCTGTTGTGAGCTTGTGCTCTGGTATGGAAGGTGCTCTTGCTTAATGAGCCGTCATGCCTGCACCCTTCTCCCATCTCCCACTGGCTGATCCTCGGGGGTGCGGTGGAGCTCATATTCCCTGAACAAACCGTGTCGTATAACTTAAGAGCCCATAGCCATATGAAACACCCACGGCAACAAGGCAGATGGGGTTGTTCAAGGGATGAGCCCGGGGCTGTCGGTAAAGCGAGTGAGCGGGGCGCAGTAACTCCTCTCTCTGCTGGATCGACCGCAGCTTACATGGCATGGCTGACGCACCACCGTACTGGGCAAAGCGGTTGGACTCCGCCGCATATTAACTCCTCTCTGGGAAGCGTCTCCCTTCAATCTCAAGCCGAGGTGACTCTATCAAGCCGCAGAATGGCATTTACAGCCCTGGCCTGACATGCTGGAAGGAAACAGACACTGAGTGAGATAAAAGGCATGGCAAACTGGCAAATAAAACCGGCCTGGCTTGGCATGGTTAACCTTCCTGGAAAGCTGCATAACTGGCAGGAAACATAAACAAACGATACAGAAGCAGCCAGTGACGAGTCCCTTACAGACAGATTAATGTTATGTAGTTCTCTGGTTCTGCATTTGTTCACCATGATTGTTTCACTGGTTCTGTTAATTTCCCCGTTTTGCAAGGGTCTCCTGTTTGGCCTAAACCCCGCTGTCCTGTGCCTCTGCTACACACCAACTCAACTCATACTGACACCCAGACAGGCTGCTTCTCTGACCCTCACACGCCTCCTCGGGAGCACCCACTGTACGCCCCCTGCCTCCTTTCGGTCCACGTAACATGCTCAGAGAAGATCAGCATTCACTCGATTCCACCCCCGGGCCCGTAGGTGCCGGCTGACAGCAGACATTACCGCACACAGATGGGATTGAGGGGAGGCTGCCTGTCTCAGCCACCATGCCCAACACGGCCAGTTCCTCCATTCTGTGGGCGTCTGAGCCCAGATGGGTAACATGGAACATTTCGAACAGAACCCGGGTCCTAAGAAAATAAGATCCGCCCAGATCAGGCTGGCGGAAAGCGGCCCTTAAAATTATATGATTGAACTGTTGCTCGTATGTGAAGCTGTTGCTAATTGATCCTTTTTCAGGCCAGCTTGTCTGCTTTGGCAAGATCCCGTGTTAAGCTTTTAGGAGCAGCTGTGTGGCAAACGGTAATTTATAAGCCCGAGTGAGTCGAATATGTCTACAGTACGCTACATTTTAAATTTACATTTACAAGTGCGTTTATTTGCGTGGCTGGTACTAAAAAGGTCCAAAAAGGTCAAGAGCGCACAGGAAGAGTAAGTGGATGAGGAGGAGATGGCGGAGGTCACGGACATGGTAACAGAGACTGTTAGTACCATCAATTAAGTGCCGTCTTATGCTGCTTAGTGCATTAAACAGTATAACACCCTGACATTATGCTAAAGTCCGGTTAGTCTGTGCCGATTATCTCCTGGATTTTTGAAGATACCTGCACCTGGTTTACCCCCACAGCCATTTAATTACTCCCAGTATGACCAGCCCCCTCTGAGGTATTGTGAGTTGGTCTCCGTACCAAGCATGCATAGTGTGCTTATTTCATAGTATTACCCATAGTGTATTCTGACCTATCACTAGTTTGTTTGACTTAGACATTGGATTCTGTTTCTGCTATACTTCAATCCAGGTTTCGTTACTTGGTTGTTTGATGATCCCGAGCTTGGATTCTCTTGGATTCGGTCTTTGTTAATGGTGAAATAAATTATCATAGATCACTCTGCAACTAGACCTCTATAATTCATTACATCGGTATAGTCTAAGGCAACGTAATGGTTCAGTGGCTAAACCGTAGCCTCCACTCTCAGTGCTGTGGGTTTGGTTCTTGTCCCTGGTTATTTTTCTTGGTTATATGTCTGTCCTTCAGAAATCCACTATCCTCCAGCAGCCTAGAGACATGCCATTAGCCAAAACAGTATCTCTGAAATGCCCACAGTGATGACACGTGACAGACTGGTATGCAGTGCAGGGGGTTTCCCTTTGATGTGACCCTGTACTCAATAGAAGTAATAGACATCAAAGTGAAGTTCATTGTCATTGTGCGCACGTACAACAAAATGAGGTAGTAAGCACACTCAGTGAAAGCATCATGCACAGTAATGGAATTAAAATAGACAGTAGAATGGAATAAACAACATACCATTACAAAAAGCACTGCAACAATTAGTTTCCTTAGTAAGGTGCAAGGGTTGTGTATCTATTTATACCAGGAGTTTGATAGGATGCAAAAGTCTGCAGTGTTTTTACTGAAATAGCACATGGGTCCTTGGGTGGAGTTCAGCAAGCAATCTCCACATTTTCTGATTCTGTCGTGCATCTTGCTCCTGTGCCCTGATGACCAGGTGCTCCATCATCACTGCTAGAACATCACCCCCATGTGTGAAAGTGCCTCATTGTCCCCAATGTTAAGTGGCAGAGGCAGCAAACTCTCAACCTCTAATTGATTCTACTGTTTTACATCGTAGTAAATGAGGACCACAGGCCTGCTATTATTCCCCTTGCTAATGACACAGAAGACACTTTAATCTCATTCATTACCTGGACCAAATGTCTGGCAACAGCTGACAGCATGAGCTTCTTTCTTCTGTCTCCGAAGTCCCGTCCAGCGAGAACTTAAATGGTAAGAATTGCGACATTTGGCTCCCTTCGGCTCTCGATCTCTCTCCCACTCTTGTTTCAAACCCCATTTCTTCTAAAAAAAATCACCTGGGGAATCCCTAGGATTGGTGAGGTGAACATGCTAGGCTCAGAGGGAGGGTCTGCTTCACGATCAGATTGAGAATCATAACTCTTCAGGTGGTACGAATGCAAGAGGTGAAAATGATCAGATCTTATGGAGCAAAGCACCCTTTGGATGTGATAAATCGGGCTTATGCTTCTTCGCTTCCATAAAAGCTGTTATGGTTGACATAACCCATTCAATCACGTAAAATAACATGCAGCTTTTTCATTAATCTGGTACCAAAGTATGGAACAGCGAGGAAAAGGGGTCTTTGACCTCTTTGGGAGAGCTGCAGCTGGCGTACTGAGATGAGAACTTCCATGAAGCCATCTATGAAGCCGTCTATACTGCTCTAACGAGGCTGAGATCATGTCTGAGATCATGGCTCCGATCAGCGCTTCATCTTCAAAAAAGGCACGCGGAACGCATGTAAGCCGTGAAAGAGACCTTTTTCTATGCATCCATCACTCGACGGTACATGCCTAGGGCAAAATCTATTACATTTGATGACCAACGAAACAGAGAGCGATATTCCGCACCGCTAATGCTAATATAAACAGCCCCCCGGCAGGGACACATGGAAGGCTGTGGCAGAATGGCGAGTGGGAGCAGAGCCCGCGCACCGCGCTCACCGGGGCCTGGAACGGCAGGAAGGGACCCTTTGAAGACTCGCCTCTGTCTTACTGCCGCTTATTCCCCACGCTTCACACACCCATTATGCTGAAAGGGGGGCTGACAGCGGATCGCAGGCTCACACTTTAATTTCAGGCCTGGTTTATTTTTATTCAGACTCCTCTGCCACTCTCTCTTATAGCAGACACAGATCCGTTCTGCCTACGGGGCCAACAGGGGCAGTGTAGGAGGTACACACAGCGTCGCATGGATAACCGCGGCTCCAGCTCCGGTGTGTGGGCATCTAGGAGAAACAATGGGGGCCCGTACAAAAGGATAGATAGATAGATGGATGGATGGATGGATAGATAGATAGATAGATAGATAGATAGATAGATAGATAGATAGATATACATCAATGGACAGTAGCAATAAATAATAAATGACAATAAACAATGCAAAGAATGTCAGGAAAAGTTTGGCATGGAATTCCATAATAATGGCTCAGAAACAAGCAGTGTTGCACAGTGTGCTGGGGTATCAGGAAGGGAGATCAGACACAGCTTAAATGGTTTAACTGCAGAGCACAACATGCAGATTATCCTCACATGAGGCTAAAAAAAACGTTTAAAACTAGACACTGGCTGGAACTGTACCAGCACACAGCGTCACAGACTGACTTCACGTTTCGTGGCATTGTTAGATGGTGACGATCTCACAGGGACAGGAGCAGGGCTTGGGAGGGGAACATCCTACTCACAGCCCATCTGCCACGCTCAGCACAACGTACACTTTGTAGCAACACAGACGGGAACGCATCGTTAGCGCTACATTACAGGTTTGCGGTATCCCGCCACATTCTCGTATGAGGTCCTCTGGTGTTTCGGAAGTGGGGAACTGCGTTGTTTACGGATGGGGTACCGCTTCGTCTCGCTTGCTGATTTCCTGATGTCCTCTCTGAGAATGTGAGAGTGCTGGAAAGATGGGTGTTTGGGGGAGGCTCCATGGGTTGCTTTCCATTTTTTACAAAAAACAGAGGTAACAGTTTGGCACATTACTCACAGTTTACCTTCATATTCCTGTCTTTGTTTTGGTGGGAGTCAAACACGTACTTCTGTTGGCAGGGATTCCATCAACAGCCGCTCCACACGCCATGGAAATTTTATTAAATAGACTCCTTTTCACAAGCCTAGTGCCTTTGTTTTATTCCCAGAGAGAGGTAGAGATTAATTAGCAAATATTCACAGGTTGCCATAGAAGGAGCATGAAGAAATCATGCTGGCATGTATTGGACCATTTAGCAGATGTTCAGCTTCATCATTGACATAAATATTCAAAGGCACCTCCGCTGCCTTTGATTTGTCCAGAGTTTATTGATCAGAAGTGTGAGCCTTTGAACTATAAAGAGGCAAGTCCAGAACATAATTCTATCAGAGGGTTGTTGGCTCTCCCCCATCCGAAGATACCGCTTCTTTGAAAAGCATCACCCCGATCTTCTGGGATGACATGCCTTTCCTCACTGTTTGTCATTTCCATCGTGCTGCTCAGTATCTGACGCCGGCGGGTTTTGTCATTCTGTGATCCCACCTCCCCGTGTGCCATTTTTGTAATTGTTCCCAGGGTGTTTTCAATGTCGGGGCTGGACAATGGCTTGTGGCAGACAATGGAGAATCTCCACACTGTGTTCCCTGAATCTCATACCTCATTCCGGTCCCCCACTCAAACGCCCAGCATCCAGCAAACGTCCTCGATTGAGCCTCTTGTTTAACCCTTCAAAGATTTGCTGACTCATGTGGCTAAATTATTTTTGAGCACAGCTGTAGATGATGCTGATGATGATGCCGATGATGATTTGCTGTTGCTTAGTGGAGGCATCTGTGCCAGATGGTTATCGTCGCCCCCTGCTGCCATCCAAGACCAACTGCAATACAGTTTCCTCTGAAAGCAATACATGTCTGACTGAGATAAGCCATTACCGGTGCATGTATTTGTGTTAATAATGCATGACTGTTGCGGGGGATACCGGCCTATATGTTTTCCAGCTGGATGTTCTTCTTTTTCTGGAGATACATGAGAACATATATCTGCCCATCTGCTGCTGGTTACAAGGCAGGATCATGATAATCTGTGTTGCAGAGTAAAGGACAGAGTGAAGCATGTTTGGGCGGGGTGCACAATAAGTAGCACAGGACACATTCAATGGATGTAAGGTCACCAGTTCACCATAACTGTGAATCCTGCAGCATCCTTAGAGCAATGGTTGAGCAATCATAACAGCATTGGTTATAAGTCCTCCCATCCATTAGGGGTCAGCACCTTTCCCAATGTTTGATTCATTATGTGACTCTGGCTTGACCTGATTTCTGCAAGATTCTCACAGTCATAACTGGTCTACTGAGCTTGTCCTGGACCCATTTGTCCTTATCCGTCACTCAGGCCCTGGCTTGCATTAAAATCCCGTTGGCTGTTTTATGCATAGCTCTGGTGGTAGAAGAGTGTCTGTGGCTCAACCAAGGGTCCTTCATAAATAATTAGTGTCCTTGGAACAGTTCAAGATGCTCTAATTTAAAACAACGATGCATCTCTCTATTTGTTTATTCATCTGTATCCAGAGTTCTGCTTTTATAGTGCCACGTCTGGTCATATATGTTATTGCATCTTACCCTTTTCCTAAATATTTGGCTCTTGTGAGTTTCACGTTTGACTTGTCTGAAATGACCAAACCTGGTGAAATGGTGACTTTCTCACTTGCACTAGCAGTTTACCAAAATGAGACAAGGTAGAATTTTCAATTGACGTAAGAGTGGTTGGGTGGGGAACACGTCTGGAGAGCAGCGGTCTCCTCCACTTCATTAAAAAGTCCAGTCCCCTGTAAGGCCCTGGAAGTTTCCGCCAACCACTGTTTGAGTAGCAATTTACTTACCAGATGGCAAACTGTAAGCAGCTCTATGCCATCACGCTTAATGAACGCGTTCTGGGATATTTCGCTTTTAATTTAAATTTTATTTTCCGGAACTAAACTTCGCTTCCTTTTTTTGGCGTTATTTTGATTCAGAAAAAGTTAAAGTGATTAGTCATTAGCGAGCCACGCGTTAAGAGATGGGCATGCTATGTGACTTCCCTCTGGGGCTGGAGGCTGACTTAGTGTGGTGTGTGGAGTCCAGGGTCAGAGGTTCAAAAGTGCCATAGAAGCAGAGGCACATGACGTGAGGTCATTTTTTTTTGTTCAGGCATAATTTTGGTCAGCATCTGACTCAGAGTTCCAGCTTTGTACAACCCTGGGGTCGATTTGTTGTCGTCGCAGTTCTTTATGGGTGCCTTTGCATATGTAGGTGGGACACCCCTTAAATCCTTTCTGCCACGCTCTATTTATTAAAGAGCAAGACAGTATGGGGGCAGTATATAATATTGTAATAATGATTTTTATTATGCTTTTACTGAGGGCTGTGATGAACAGGCATCACACTGCTTTTTCTTATAAAGTGTAGGAGTAAAGATGCAGATATAATAATACTATTGCACTTTTTTGTGGGCCAAAATTAGACCCTCCCTCTAAAATCAGGTCACATGTTTCACCATGTGTATAATTGGAGTATTACTTTAGCAAGGAGTGAATTGCATATGATCCCAGGCAACTAGCTTACCTGCCTATATTAATGTTAAGTACAACCTAAGCAATTCATCACTCACTGGGGCAAGACAGAAAAAAAAAAGCAAAATCAACACAGAGCAAATATTTTTATTACCGTTATGGTGTTTATTAATCGACTGTATCAAACTAACCCACATGTCAAATATGGTATAATCCTTCATTGCGTGCTTAATTAGCAGCTTTTGGCAGGTCTTTTTTGCTTCTTTCGTGCTTATTATACACATATGGAGAACATTCAGCAGGAGGTCGGGATGGATGGTGGCGATGATACAGTATGAACATGAACAGGGGACAGCCAGGAGAAGATTCTCCTTCTGGTCCAGGTTACAGTTAGCAGGGGGTACAATGAAGCAGCACCTGGCGTTCTGACCTTTTGCTTTTTAACTGCACATGCAGCGCTGGTTGGTAGAGGTACGAGGCTCAGTGAGTAGGATGCTGTGATTGTAATCAGATCAACGTTAGTTCAAAATCCGCAAGTCAGCTGCGGAATTTCACTGCTGGGCCCCCAAGCAAGGGCATTAACTCCCAACTGCTCCAGAGACAGTCTGATCCTGATTTCTCAAAAACAAAAGAGTATGTCACTTTGCATAAAAGCATTTGCGAAAAAAAAAACAGATAATGGCTGCTTTGGATGCACCTTCAAACACTCAAAAAATACTGATTATCTTTTTGTTATTTTTCAACAAACTTCATTTTATAATTTTTTATTTTATTTACCTCTTCCTTTGGTGGCAATGCCTCATTTATAGCGTTGACCTCTTTAGAAAAATCCGGTTACAACAATCGATGGCACTGCATGGAGGATTTCAGGACCGTTTCAATACCATTTTGGATTTAGTCCTTCATTTCACAACACGTTCACTATTGGTATCAATACTGATGCTCCGTTATGAATCATATGTCCCCCGACTTTTGCCAACAATGAAGGTTAAGTGCTCTACTCCTTCCTCGCATGAGTTACATGGGCCGAGGAAATCTCATTCCGCTCCGAACGCACACGAGGCGACATGAAAGATAAGGCCTCATTGCGTTTACTAAGAAAAATCAGATGCGTTACTGGTGCTTTCCCCTGTCCTTGGGAAGATTCAACACTTCTGCGTAGATAATGGGGCAGTTAGGGAGTGATCCCCAACAGGCAGAAAGGGACACCAGTGTCATGCAGAACGGTATGTTTCACAATGAAGGAAAATAACTATGGCGGGGAATAAATAACGGGGAGAAGTTTGCCAGGGCACACCTTATTGATGCTTGGCGGTGTTACATCCCCCGCACATGTCTGTGGCTCCAGCACGCTCTAATTACTGGCCTTCTGAGGAGGCTTGCCACGTCAAGAGCTCGTTTCCACCTGGCAGTCATTTTAAAAGGGGATATTTATACACATCTGTACTGTGAATAGATGCTTGTTTAGACTCTCGATTCAGATACAGGGGAGGTCCAATCCAGACATTGGCGCTGTTTACCGCCACTCAACCCACACATTTTTGTGGGGCCCCAAGGTTTTCCAACCCCCTATTGGCCACATGCAGTCACTACATTAAATATTAAATAAACCCATTCCTTATTTAAGAGATGATGAAGCAGCATGCTATGCTAACCAGCTAGCTAGCCACCGAATCTAATGACTAGCCATTTATTTAGTTTTTGAAACATCTAGGGGGGGTGGGGGGTACTTTTTGAGTGGAGCCCCAGAAACATCCAACCTGCCCCTGAGTCCAGCTGACAGCCCACCTCTTGACCTGATCTCCAGGTTGCTTGTTCCTCATGGGAGAAGACCATGTGGGAGAAGCGACCACTCAGTCCTGATGAGAGTAGACACCCATTCCATGGCCTCCAGCAAGATCATTACACCTTAAACATCACGGACTTATAATTCCTCGCAATGATCTGGCATTAAAAGCAAATAAAATAAATAAATGCATGAATGCACAGACTTTGTTTTTGTCTCCGTGATTAATAAGTATGTCCCTTCATTTTAAATACTTGCGTGGAGCGAATTTAGCATGCAAATGTATGGAAAACAGGATGTTAAACAAAAGCGGACGATGTTGAGTACACAACACGCGATGGGTCTTACAAAGACGCCCAGGAAAACACGCAGTGATGTACCGGGCCTGTTTTTCAAAAGCACAAATGTGAGGTTAGTCAGAATTGCAAAGCAGCTTTTAAAATGTCAGTGTGCGGGGGCCATGCATTTTAATAGAATCTCGTGTTGTACCAATTACCAAAAAGATCATGAAGACATACAGTGGGGGGGCAACGACTTCATGCAATAAACACAAGGCAGCTCCAGTGTGTGCCTCCTGGTCACTGGTACAAATGCTACAGTTCACAGAGTCCGAAGCACTGCCCAATTACTCCCTGTGAAGGCCTCATCCACAATGCTGAATGCATTTCCAGTGAACATGGCTTTTTGGGTGGCTGCTCGCATCTCCATTTGAATCTTTGAATTTGTCCATATTCCAGAATGCTTAGACTGCAGAGACTTTGCACCCCCTGGACGCTATTAGTTGTGATTCATGCTGGAACCCTTCGGTCCACAGGGGCGCCGCTGCATCTGTTATTTGTGACAGGGGCCGACTCACGCCTGCCTTCTCTCCCAGAAATAGCAGAGGCAGTAGTATTTTGCTGATGTTGATCTCCTTGTCATAATCAGCAGATGACGTAAGTAAGACCACAAGTTGTCTGAAGAGTCAGACTCAGACTGCTCTGCAGAGCCTCCATATGCAGTATAATAGCAATCATAATAATGTGTAGATGTGATAAAAAATGAGCAATGCTGCTGGATTGTCTGAAAAACATTCAGAAATAATATTGCTGTTAACCAAATGACGGCTAATGGAATAAAATCTGTAATGGGCAAAATTCAGAATCACAGAGACACTCCTCAGGTTCTCAGATCAGGTGAGGTTCCACACCACGGGACTAAGGGCCAAAGGAAGGGTTCCACACCACAGGACTAAGGACCAGAGGTGGTGATCCACACCACGGCACTAAGGGCCAAAGGTGGGGTTCCACACCATGGGACTAAGGGCTAAAGGTAGGGTTCCACACCATGGGACTAAGGGCCAAAGGAAGGGTTTCACACCGTATGACTAAGGGCTGGAGGTGGGGTTCCACAAAAAGGGACTAAGGGCCAAAGGAAGGCTTCCACACCACAGGACTAAGGACCGGAGGTGGTGTTCCACACCATGTGACTAAGGACCAGAGGTGGTGTTCCACACCACGGGACTAAGGGCCAAAGGAAGGATTCCACACCACAAGACTAAGGACCGGAGGTGATGTTCCACACCATGTGACTAAGGGCCAAAGGAAGGGTTCGATACCATGGGACTAAGATGGAGTTCCACATCATATAATTAAGGGCTATAAATGGGGTACTGCACCATGGGACTAAGCCCCCCCCCTTGCTATGGGGCCAAGGACCCAGGGATGGTTCTGGGGTGGCCAGTGCCCCTGTGACAACATGCATGGCCATACACATAAACACATAAACATACTCCTTAAACACATACATAAACACTATGTACTAGGGAGTCTCAGGCAGCCGGAAGCAAATCCCTTGTATGCCCCAGCACACTTGGCGAATAAGGCTGATTCTGATATGCTACTTGGGTTGGAAATAAACGTATTATTATTATTACTATTATTATTATTTACATTTATATATGTGGGCTAAAATTTTGCACGCTGGGAACAGGCGAAACACAATTATCTTGATGGATACCTAATGCAGGTGCATCGGGTGGTCGAGTCGCGGCAGTTGGTGAAAAAGAAAGTTAACGACAGAAAAGAATAATCAAGTTTGTGGAAGCAAGACAGACTAAACAAGAAATCAGAGTGAGTTACATATTTGTAAAAACTGTAAAAGGTTACTGCAAAGCATAAATAAGTTATTGGTTTTCAAAACTGACTTTTGCTTCTTAATGCTGGCAATCTAGTGTAAGTAATACTTGGAGAACATTGCATCTAGCCCCCCCCCACCGCCACTGCAAGGACTGGAGCTGGGGTTGGACTGAGGACCGGTAGTACATATGGCCTAAATGTGCTCTACTTGCAGCCTGGTGCCATTAGGGGGAATCTGGAGTATACTGCCCAGTCTAGATTAATTACTGCTGGAACCTTGGAGCATGCAGGTCCAGCCAGCTCATGTCTAATGGACTCCTGCCTGGACAGATGAAGACAGACGGGGTCTCCAGCCCATTTTCTAGAGGGCACAGGTGACAGCCATCCTTTCCAATCACATGCCCATGGGAGGGGGCTTATTGTTCCTGGGCAGACCTGGTAAATAAGTGGGTAGCGACTGTAATTAGTGGTGCCGTTGCACTGTGGCCCACACTGGCAAAGGAGTCTCCTTCAGCTCAGCACCGGGTTCTGGTTCTGCCACTGAGTACTCAAATCCCCAGTACACCACAGTCAGAGTGCTGTCCAAAAAGATATTAACCTACAGGAATCTCATGCAATGATTTTACTTGTGCAGCTTAATTAAATGCAATTTCATATGCTTCATTTATGATGCATAAATCTCCTGGTTCTCCTCTATACCGACATGTTTGGCTGTCTTACATATGGGTGCACACTGACGTTCTGGACGTCTTCTCGTACATTAATGCTTCTTTGTTTAATAGATAAAATATGCAAATGTCAGGCAGATATGCATCTGATTGGTCAGACATGGCACTGATGCAACCCCTGTTTCCGTGCTGTCTTTAATGAGATGAGATGAGATGCATAAAAGTGTTACTTAAGTGTGTATAATGACACAGAGGATTAAGTGTAAAATCAGAACATCTGGCCGAAGCAGATAAATAAATAGCCTGGTTTTCCTGCACAGATGCGGAGTCCTTCGGCGACTCGTGTGGGTCTCCCAGATGGTGATTCTTTTATATCTGGCTTCTCTGTGATGGAGGGTGCTGGTGCTGAGGACCAGGGCAGTAACCACTCATCAAATGAACTTTATCATCCAGCTCCTCAACCAAATGCAGCTCTGAGTGCCCTGTTCCCCCTGTGATCCTCTCCCTCCAAAGTTTGACATTCCTAGGAGCAAGCAGGATGATTTGGAATGGCACAGGAACGCGGCACCGCGCTCACTCCGCGCTCACCCCGCGCTCACACCGCGCTCACACCATGCCCGCAGTGAAATCTTGGTGCACCGGAGCAGCTGGGGGAGACACCAGTGTGAACGGGAGCCTCCCCCGAGCGCTGCTGCTGCAAATTAGGCAAACGGGAAAATAAGCAAATCATCCTTTTATTTGTCAGCGATAAAAGCGATTTAAAAACAAGCAGCTTCATTGCATTAGCCAGCTAGCGCCTCCCGGTCGCTAACGCGGATGTTTGCAGTGATTCATTCAGCCGCGTTCCACGTGTGACCAGCGGCAGGTGTGCCGGTCACATTAAAACACAAAATATGGAAAGTGCACTGCGGTGTTCTCAGCTTAATCACGCTTTCACTTGTTTTCCATCATTTTCGCCGATTGAAAAAATGTGAATGGGGTGCATTTCTGCTGCATTTCCATAAAAATCTAACCCATCATCTGTGTTTGAAACCTAAGCGTGGGCAGGGCGCGAGGGGCAGTTCGACAATGCATGCCTCTAGAGTACCCCCTGCAGGTGGGTGTGGAAATCAGCATGGTTTCTAAAGGAGTCCTATCCTCTAAAGGTAACTAATAAATGGATTAAGCAATTTTGCCAATCCTGATATAGGAGTAGTGGGCAGCTATTGTCACTATGAGCCTTGAAGGTCTACCAAGGATCACTAGATGAGATCAAAGATATGTCAAAATCTGCAAAGTAGCCTCCCATCCAGGATGTACCCCAGCCGTGTGTTCTATGATGCCTGTGATGAGCTTCATGCCCCCCCCCCCCCGCCCCATGACACTGATATGCAGCTAGAAGATGGATGGACGGACAGACAGACGGATGGACAAACAAAAAAACCCTGGTGTCCCCTGAAGCATCTCTGGTGACACGGTGGTTTTCCCTGGGTCACAGTTCAGTTCCACCATGGGGACTTCCTGCGATTCGCGACTTGCGAATCCTGTCGCTCTTCATGCCGTGTCGACGTGAGCAATTCACGTCTGACACGCCTAGTGAGCTTTGCTCCTATTAGGCAGCTAAGCGGCGCAGTGAGTCACGGCAGACTGAAAGAGCCTCACTTCGGAGCTTTCCGGAGCCCTCTACCCCGTCTGCGGTTTCTCCGGCTTATCCTCCCATTTGTTTGTACCGCATCCCAGCTTACGGTTTGTGAATCACTCTCGGGCAGACGTTGCGCGAGCAACAGCATGCACGCTGATTAATCAAGCCGTGATGCCGCATCCTGCCGGGTCTCTATTTTGCTAATGGACTCAGATCGTGTTATACGTAACTGTATGAAGCTCAGCTCGATATCTGGATACCCCCGCGAGGGGAAGGGAAAGCTAGGTGTCTGTTATATTCCTACAATTAACCCCCGCCGACACCCTGGAAACCGGATATCAAAGACATAAATAAAGGTAAATAAATAAAATAGACTTCAGCCAAGCGAAAGCGTAAGAAGAATGGAACATGTCAGACGTTGGAAGCGGGTCATACCACTACAAAGATGAGGGTGTTAAATTATGGATGCTTTAATACTCAGTCCGTAGCCTTTCTCACCGTACACTGGAACCCCTTAGCCTGCCATGTAATCACATATGGGTGAATAGAGCCAGGGGTCAAAGGTCAGGGGCATAATGAGGCCTTGTCATGTTTGCATGTTTTCCAGTCTGTGGGTGTCGGCCCCCATCGTTCTTTCCGAATTGGGTTGGGTTTCCCGAAGAGCATGGCAAGAGCTCGCTCCTGTGTACCATGTGACACGGGGAAAGGGGGGGTGCTGGGCAGGTAGGATGACATCCTGTGATACCCCCGAGTCCAGTTACCCCTCTGAGGAGGTACATTCGAGCCTCGCAGGCCTAAGGGAGCTGGCAGACCCCGTGTGCTGGGGGGTGTGGTCTCCGAGGAGGAGGAAATGCCAGTCAGGGGACGCTGACGTCGATGTGAGAGGACTGGATCTGAGCAGGGGATGCACTTCTGGTCAGAGCCTGGTATGATTGATCACACACTGGACACTCACTAACACACATGCATCTGTGTACCCCGTCAAAGTATAGACGCCACTCTAGATAGCCTCAACAAAATGAACGTCCCTCTCATGTAATCTCAGTGAGAAAGTATGACCTTATGTGTGTGATACATAATTACATCCTCAGAAACACAGTCGTGACTCAGGGGATGAGAAACCGCAATGCACCATGGGAAGACTCTCTCTGCCATACATACCTACTATTCACTTACACGGATAGATATATAAACGATATATATGTGTACATACTTATACCTGAGTCCAAATGATGAATGAATTTCAGGGAGAAGACCCTGGTGAAGCATGACAGGCAGGACGTGGGAGATATCTAAAGGGCTCACTGAAGGACCAGCAGGAAAGGGCAGCCCTCCTCACAGGCAAACAGCGCCACCCGGGGTCCAGATCATACACATCCGGGGGGGGGGGGTATCACTCGTGGCCATCTCACTTGTCCCATCCAGGCCATTCCATCGCCGACCTCACCCCCCCCCCGTGCTTAACTCACCCTGGCGGTACTCTGATAACAAAAGTCCCATCCCACGAGACGCCCATCAGCCTCATCATCATCACCACCACCTACATCCCGATCTACACTCTCCTAACCAACCACCTCAATCGTATATATTTTTTTCTCTCTAAGGTGACTGCTTTAACTCCCTTTAATAAGTATTTATCGATTAATCGATCTATCGATCATTTAATTTACCCCTGGATGTATCTGCCTGAGGGCACCGTGGGGCATCAGGCCCAGTATCATGAGCAGAAGATCTGACCATGTGTGTTCCATGACACTGACAGCGTCCGCTTGTCCACTGGGGATTCTCCCGAAGTCCCAAAGATTTTTTTTTGTGTTTCAATCCTCAAGATGATCCATCATTCGTATTGGGTCTCCGGCTCCAGGTTCAAGAGTCTGTGGAGTAGTCCACTACTGTGCACTGTAGTTGCGTCGACTCTGAGACGGGGCAGAGTAGCCCCCCTCCCCCCTGCATGCTTTTCCTCTGCCCTGCACCGCCACACCCCGATCTCCCCCATCCTTACCCTCTGAAGTGCTCTGCCATTAGGAAAATGGGGGTGCATGCCGTCCCTTACAAAATGCATCTGAACTAGGCTGGCGCCAGGACCCTGTGGGACACTTCAGCAACGTGGCTCTGAGCTCGTCCCTCTTCGTTTGGTTTTCCTGGCTGCCTGCGTTGCCGTGGAGATGCACGACAGCGAGTGCCTATACCAGGCGGCCGTCCTCCACACGCTCCTGCAATGTGCCCCGAATGGGGGGGCTTCCTGGAGGCCCCTCCACCCCCGCATCTCTAAACTCTCTTCCCTTGCTTGGGCTCGCGCCTCTGTGGCCTGGCTACCTCACTCCCCCTTTCACTCCACACTTCTCAATAGCAGATGGCATCGGTTCCTTTTTATTTTCCACAAATTAAATAAACTCACGGGTTACTGACCCCAAAGGGCTATTTTCAGCACATTTTGGGGCCGTCACTCCATGTGGATTTAATCAGTTTCTGCTCGGTACATAAAGCGAGCTCATAAAGTCAGTATTAAGGCCTGTAAACGTGGTACTGATCTGTAAAAAAATAGTCTGTAACACAGATTAGAGACACACCATCAGATCCCTGTGATACCTGTGCAGCGTAAGCTGCCAGGATCTCTGCAGAGGTCCCGTTCCTGTTTAGGTCAAACTGCACTGGGAGCTGCAATATACAGTGACACTGGGGGTCTGGCTGGCCCCTACGGTGGTTCATACATACACAGTGTCACTCTCACAGGGCCGGACCAACCATTTTCAGGGGAAAAGCCAAGCAAAATCTGATTGACCTAGTTTTCATTCTGACAGGCTGGTCAGATGAGGGCGCCCCCTGGTGGCCACCGGGCCCTAAGCAGCCACTTTATTCACTTAGCCATGGATTGCCAGCCTTATCCAGAAAGTGCCATTGCGTGTGCGGGTTTTCGCTGGACCTCCCTAATGGGTTACTAATCAGAGGACTGATTGGCTAAAGAGTCCTCACGCCTGGGTTTGACCAGCTGACTTAAAGGTTATCCCTAAAACCTGTAAACACAGTGGCCCTTTGCGGATAAGATTGACCACCACTGACTTTTGCCTTTAAGGAGGTCATGTTTACCTTTAAGTAAATAAATGTGATGTCCTGAGGTGCCTGAAGCTCCGTGAGCTGTTAGTGTGGCGGATAAAGGTGCGGGTTTGTGAGCCGAGCTTTGCCAGGTCCCTAGGGCATTGGGGACCGTGGGTAAAACATGTTAAAACAACAGGCGTTTGGGTGAAGGTTGTGAGGAGCATGTTGGCAGCTAGCTGTAGCTTTAAGGTGGTGAAGACGAGCAGCTCCGGCACGTCAGCGAGATTGTCATCAGCTGCTGTTTTGGTTCTTCTTCGGTGCGAGTTGGAGGCCGTGGCAGCGGACGGGCGGCGAGAGGAAGTCCCGCCCACTCCATCAGAATCGGAATGGCGTCCAGGCGAATGGCGCTTGTTGGCTGAGCATGAGCTGCGACTCATTGCTGTTTGCTAACACCTTCTCCCTTTTTTTTCTCTTTTCCAGATGTCACTTGCTAGATCATACTAACACTGAGCACAGCCCCTCCCCTGCCGTGCCCGGATGCTTTCTGGGTCTCACTCACTGCATCTTGTGTCCCCAACCCCCGGCCCCCCCCCCCGGCCCCGGGGTGGGGGGGCGGGGGGCGGCGGCCCCCCCCCCCCCCCCCACGTGCAGAGGAGGCAAATACAGGAGGTCCACTTCATCCAAGGAGAGCAGAGTTAGTGGGCAGATTGCTGGAGGTTTGGATGAGGAGCTGCGGTCACATTTTAAATATTTAACACAGTACACATTGTTCCGCCTGGATGTTTGCCTTTGTGGTTCTAGCGGCAGAGTTCTGGAAGAGCCCCTGGTCATGATGTGTGACCTGAGAGCTGGGGCCCCCCTAGACCTTCACCCTACACCTCTGCATGGTGCCAGCAGCCCCTAGAATTAGCACATCACATCATTCCTGAGGCTCAGGCCATTTGCATTTTAATCTTTCAAAATCCAGAATTTTCATTCCTCCAGTTCCTCTTGAGGCACAATAACATTATCATGTTACAGTGGTTCTTATTCTCATCAGTCTGTATTCCATCTACTTCACATACTCTGAATAATACCAGCACTGCGTTTCAGTAATGCTTAGTTAGGGTGACTGTCTAAATGATCTTTAAAAGTGTCATTATGTGGCAGAGTGTCATCTAGGCGAGGAAAAGGCTAAATTCTTTTACTGTAAATCTGTTGCTGCAGCCTTTACATTGTTTCACTGTGCACAGAGGGGGAGATAATTAATATATAAATTTGTATATGAAAACATACGAAAAGTATGGAGTCAGTGTCATATGTCTGTCAACCTATTTACATGTGGATGGGTGACCACTGGCAAACTACTGATCTTATCAGCTATTTATTTCCTCTAAAGTCCTGCTCCTGGCAAAAATCATTGTTTCACAAGAAAATACTAGCTGGATGGCATTCCAGAGCTGCCTGCTTTAGTCAGAATACTCACCATTCAAGTAATTTAATCTGGGAACCTGTGACGTAAAACCAACCTCACTCTCTCACTCTCTCACTCTCTCACTCAACAAAAACAGGAAGCATACGCTGAAGTCCATTCTACTCACACTTGACGGTTAGGATGATCTCTAATTGTATATCCTGGATGGGATTTTCACTCCTACAGAAGTAAGCTCCTTCATCCTGTTGGGTGACGTTCACAATCGTGAGCCGGAGCATGGGACCCTCCTGACTGATGATATGCCTACTGCTGGGGACGATAACATCTTCCTTGGACGTCCTTCTCCAGGTGGTTTTAGCTACAGGGACAGATCTTGCCTCTTCACAGGATAATGTGATGTTGTCACCTTCCACTGCGGTCACTAGGGGCTCTCCTTCAGGATACGGTGAATCTGTAACAGGACAACAAGAAGGGCAGTTTAAAGATTTCCAAACTGGATAGACAGATTCCACAATCCAATAACCCCTGATCCAAGATGAACAGATGCAATAATAGCTTTTAGGAGGAATGAACATGCACATCTATTCCCAAGACTTGCTTCCAGGGAATCACTGACAGTAGAAATTTGCAAGATACTTACATAGGGTGATGCCGCAAAAGTCTCTCTTCACCAAGTCATGCTCCTGGTAACCACTGAAGCATGCCAGAGTCTGTCCATCATACAGCAATGTCCGGTTTAACACCACCTCCAAGGTGTCAACTTTTTCAGAAACATTCAGCACAGGTTTCTTGCTTATCTGGTTACTCAACACCTCTGCCAAGTGCAGCATGGGTGCAGGGTAACCTCCAGGCCAGCTGCAGTGCAACAGGAGTTTGGTAGTATCATTTCCTGTCTTGCTGTAGCATTGTAGGTGTCCATCAGGAGCATCTAGAGAAATGGCAGCCGGGGTGAAGGAAATCTGATCAAACTGATGGAAGGCAAAGTAACTCAAAGTCAAACAAATCAGTTGGTTCATCAATGCAACTAAAACCCAACTGATTCTGATTAGGCTATTGGCTGTTGTGTTTTTTAAAAGGGTGCATTGTAACATAGGGCTGCCTCTGTTGAGTCCTCTGTTGATGCGTGATTTCTGCATGTTTACAAAAGTGATTCATTTCAGTAAACCTACCCAGAACCAAATATCCTTGACATTCTTGGTTAAACTCTTCACCCCCGTATTCTACCTGCTCCTAAGTTAAATGCAAGCTTCTGTTACCTATCTGTGGTACCTACGGTATACAAGCAGCAGGGTTGTGTTGGTAACTGTAACATTGGAAACCAGGTTCTGGGCCACACAGCGGTACAGCCCTTGACTGGTCAGCTGGATGTTGTGCAGGTGAAATTCAAGTGAGGACTGGGTGCTGGAAATCAAGGTTTTGCCATCCTCAAAGATCAAGGAGAGGTTCTGCAATGGGTATGACTTGCTGGAGCACCTGATGGTTACATTAGAACCATTGTTGACAAAGAAGTTGTCATGGGTGAGAGCTGGAGTGGGCTGGATATCCATCACCACCTCGACTGGACCACCTGGAACACCAGAATGCATCAACCAGCCAAGAAGGACAAGTAGGGATCCCCTAAAAAGCGCAAGGTAATGATCAAGATCTAGATCTTTACAAAATGCATTTCCATTCCTTTGTTAATTAAAAAACACACAGAACAGGGAACTACAGGCAAGTAGAAATATGCTGAACTATCCACAAAAAACAAACACCTCTTCATCATGGGAAGTGCCTTTGTGACTGTCATGAAAATGCAGTGTAAACAATACTTCTATTACTTGCTACTTAATAAATCATGCTAGAAAATTTTTTAATCTTAAAAAAGAAATCTAAGAAAAAGTGGCAGCGATGTATCCTCACAACTAATTTCTAAAATCACACAAAATTGAATTTTCTTATTTCATCAGAAGGACTGGAGATGTTTTAAGTACTGGGACAGTACTGAAAGTGTTTAACAAGAGCTTTTCAAAGCACTCCTGTAATGACTTAGCCATCCAGCAAAACCAGTTTGAATGTGCTTTCGCTCCTTCCCAAGAAAAATTACAAATGTCAGTTCACAGCACCGAGAGAGAGAAAACATTCATTTCAACTTACTAACTATCAACAGCTGAATATCTTCTAGGACTGTAAAATATTGTCGTGAAGTATTGCAGTAGTAAAGGCCCTGATCCGTTTCATTCAGGCCGGTGATAGTCAGGTTCTGGCGGTCTGATATAGAAAAGCGCTTGTCTTCCGCCATGGTGATGTCTGATGATTGGTTACGACTCGCTATAATTTTACCGTCCTTGAACCACGACGTCGAGAATGAAGTCTGATTCTCCGCAGAACCAACGCAGGGCAGCGTGACGGTGCCTCCGAGCGTCCCCAGTACATCCTCCGTAGTCTGCCCATCAGACGCACCTGTGCAAGCGCAATTATTTCGCAATAATAATAATAAAAGATACATCAGAAAACGCTACGGATAATAAATACGAGAAAATGACATCCTATTGAAAAAATGTATATCCATTCATATACAAGTATATTATGTAAAAGTACCAGAAGGTAAAATTCGGAAATAATCTACTCAACGATGTTAAAAATAAAAATTAAGAAAATTAAACCATAAAAATAAACCGTACAATAACCTATATATATATATATCTACAAACATTATACGATTTAGATATATAAATAGAGGCGAGATCTTACCTGCTAAAAGCAAAAACATAAAAACAAGAACTACTTTTGGTAATATTGTCATGACTGCAAGTTGTACGGAAGTTATCCCATTCACAAAACCAATACAGGACAAAAGGCCAGTAATATTACGACCAATCTGTTTCATGTAGTGTTATGGAAACATTTAACTATTTAAACATTATAACTAAACATAATCTGAAAAGTGGAAGCTAAACTTTAATGAAAAGCTATTCCCGTTGGAAGGCGCTGGTAGCGACAAAACAGTCTATTTCAGTTCTGTAACAGGTGCGGAACCTGCACACGCATGTACCTGTTTTATTTGCGCAGGTTCTTCCGGTAACGTTCTTTTTATTAGGCCACACCTTGTGGTCTTAAAGGTGCAGCAGCTGAGAAATCCACCCCCCTGCCTGATGCACGGTGACCTTGGTTCACACTCACGTAGCTCTTCAGCAACAAACCCCAGAGAGCTCTGATTTAACTCACCTTTCCAATAATTTTTTCTATGAAATCTTTTTTGGATGTTTGCACAACTTTAAAAACACCATAACATTCAACATGGAACAGTGTTGGGATATTTATTTTTCAGGTTCATATAGGTAGACTACTTGCAACTGGTGACTGTAAAACCAGTCAGGGGGGAACTGGTGTGCTTGTATCCAAAGCAATAGCAGCTGGACTTATGTAGTTTGTTTACCCATTTTATGAAGCCAGAACTGCAGGTATCTTGATATCATACAAATTATGATCTTAAATCATACAAATAGCTGGAAGTCCATCTACGCAGCAGACTGGATTAGATAGACAATCCAGCTCCTGTTTCTATGAAAATCTAAAGGCTCAGGTAATTCCATGTCAGTGAGTGAGTGAATCATAATGTTTTTGGCTGTCAATTGATTGACTGATCAGATTGATGCAATAAGTTATGAATGTCAATTAAGTGGCTACACCCACCTAAATGTATCGATCAGATATATTTTTTTTTACTAAACATCAGTCTAGTTCAGAATGGCTCGAACATGGAGCTGTCAAACGAAAAGTACAGAAGCAATAAAAAATGAATCCCAGCTGTCTTTTTTTTTTTTTTTGTTGGCCCTCCACCACCCCCCCTCTGCGGAGGACTACTTTATCTTTTATTTACTTATTTATATATATATGTATTTTAATTATCCTTATCTATTTATTTATTTATTTTCCTCATCAGA
>JAODKC010000002.1:21845410-21858174 GCA_026777985.1 Mormyrops attenuatus
TCCGAATCACTCAATGGAAGTCATAATTAGAAGAACAAGATGGCAGGATGGCACTGAGATCAGCGGGTTTGCGGGCCATTCATCCGGATTCAGCTCTTATTTCTGCAGGTCTGATCTATTACCTTGCGTTTTAGTAATGAGGGAGGGAGAGAGCGAGAGCGAGAGAGGGAGAGGGAGAGGGAGGGAGAGAGAGAGAGAGAGAGAAATGGGTGCCTGTTACAGCATCTGTGAATGTGTGTGTGTGTGTGTGTGTGTGTGCGTGTGCGTGTGTGTGTCTGTGTGTGTGTGCGTGTGTGCGCGTGTGTGTGTCTGTGTGTGTGTGCGCGTGTGCGTGCGTGTCCGGTCACAATGAAGGACTGATCTCATGTTCAATCAGATTATTTTTACATGTCAGATGTAAATTAAAGCCCTCTGTCAACAACATGGCATGATTTTTTTGTTATTATTTTGATGGTTATTTTAAAGCTGCCATCTTGTGCCTCCCTCCCCCCCACCCCAGCTATGTGAAGAGCCCCCCCAGGATCCACAACAGGCAGAAACTCATCCCACAGCAGGTCGATTATTGCTGTATATCTGCAGTCATGTCCCTAGTTCCCGCGGAAACCGACATATGAAGACAAACACGCTTTATTATTATCCCACGCATGTGAGGGCTACCAGCCAGTGAGGGACACACTGGGGGGTTGGGGGGGGTGGGCACATTATGCTCTGGAAATGACCGGAAAGCCACAGGTCTGAGGCAGGGTCATTACTGATGTGTCCTCAGCAAGGTGTTACAACTGTAATTTATTCTGAGAATAGACCAGACTGTAGATTAGGGTGAGACAGTGAGTCACTGCACTGTACATCTATTTTACAAAGGACAGAGGCGTGGCGGTAACCACCTGTAAGCAGCTGAACAGCTCATTTGAGAGAGAAAATTACTGCTAACACTCACACACAGATTAGGTATCTATATCTCTAAGGAGACTCAACATTCATTTTTATGGGCATAACCCTAATCCTAACTATGACCATCTTAACCCCTACCCAGCCCTAACCTTAACCATGAGTGACCAAATAAAATAGAACACTTTTGGATAGTTTAGTTTGATCGCATTCACAGATTCTTATAAAACTGATTCATATTGGTTTATATCGCAGGGACCTGAAAAATGTCTCCACAAGCTAAATACAAACCTACATGTAACACGCAGAAACCCAGATGCACACGTTCACACACACACACACACACACACACACACATGCATACACACGCGTACACACACACGCATATAAATTTTTTTTTATGGGGGGAAAATCCGGACACTGTAGCTACTTGCACGCGATAATCGCGAGCTATTCTGGGAATGACCGCCCTCAGGCTTGGGTTACTTCCGATGTAGCAGAGATGTGTCACAGGACCAGAGCATCTCCGTTTCATCGCAATGGTGTGGCCACGTGTCTGAAGGCGCGATCCCTCACGCATACAATGCAGCTCAACTGAAACTCCCCAGACAGACTGACAAGCATCGACTTAGAAACAGAGTACAGTTACTGATTCCATGATTTTTCATTTCCATTGTCTTACTTTATTTCCTTATTGATTCCTTATCTATTTCCTTTGAGCACAGTCCAGACAGCAGGTAGAAAAGCATTTCACTGCACACATCTTCAGTGTACGTTTGCATACAAGACTAACAAAACTTGAATGTTGAAGTTTCAAAACTAATGGAATCTTTATCAAAATACTAACCCTAACCCTTCTGTCACTACAGATCGATTCTTTTATTACTACATGCTCACACTTCCAAGGACACCGAATATGGGGTGTCCTGTCCGGCCCCGAATCACAGATCTCAGTATTTAATGGGCCACTTGTATTTTTCAAGGGGGTGGTGACATCAGATCAGACAATGATATTAAGGGAACTGGGGGGCTGAGAGACACAAACCAGAAATCAATGGTAATGTGAAGCAGTCGGATCAATCGCCAGTCCCCAGAGCACATTCCATAGTACGAGAGCCCGTTAGTGAAAGAGATGTAAAGGTCATGTGCAAACCTGCTGGCAGGATTTACTATACACGTGTTCCCGGCCCCTCGTCCGTCCGGGCCGCCTGGCCCGGCCCGCCCTTAGTGCCATGTTAACCTATGCTCATCTGCCTCCATACGGTTGGCTCTTACTTGCATGCTGTGGAAAAGTTATGTTTAACCTCCCATTCGAAAACAGTCCGTGGAAAGTTTTTCTAGCTAAAAGGTATGTCTACACCAAAGCCATTCCCGGGTGTTCGTTTAAAAAGCTTGCGTACATCGCTGTTCCTCGAACCCGGGGGCTGTTTGCCCCCGTCTGTAATACTGCAGTGTACAGGACTGATGGGACTCTGCAGTTTTTTTTAGGTTGAAGTTTCTCCCATGTGGAAAATGATTCATATATTGTTTTTTTTTGTTTTGTTTTTTTTTTGTTTAGTGTTTAGATTCGGTTAAAAGGCATGCTGAGTAAGTCTAGCCACCTCACGTACTTCTGGCTTTAAATTACTTTTGGGAACAAATCTCCCAAACTCTTTATATCGAGATTGTGTGAGATATATTTGGCACTGGAAACTGCAGTACACTGTGGAAGAGGGAAACAAACAGTGTTTTTTATTTTGTGCTGTTGACGACGCAGAGGGTGCCCAGTGGAGGGGGTGCAGCATTTCATTAATCAAGCCAAAGAAATTACTTCATTGTTAAAATATTTTCAAATGTAACTGATCCAGAGCCAGAGAATTTAACTGATGGCCATATTAAGCTTTTCTTCTGAGCTGTCTTCATTCTGGTCTGGCGATATCGGGACACCTGGCGCATTAACCGTAGTCCAAGGGCACATTTGTTCCTGCCAAATATCGTTTGATCCTACAAGAGACCCAACCAAGCTGCAGCATCGCTTAACATGCGAGTGAGCGGTATCCCTCAGCTGGGAATACGGGAAGCAGCGAAATTCTGATGACCGATCCGCAGCGCCAATACAAACCAGAGACACGCTTCTGCATTGTTGCGGCCTTTGCGAAAGGTTTCGGTAGCTGCCCTCCAAGGGACGTCACCTTTATTTTCTCATCTTGCATTTACAGTTCGCGTCATTTATAAGGTCTTCAGAAAGCTGGATATTATACCTCCGAAATTTGGGCAGCTCAGTGGGTAGCGCTATTGCCTACCCACTAGCGCTATTGCCTACCTCCAGGAATGAGGGTTCAGATCCCACCACTGCTCTGAGTGTGTAGAGTTGACATGCTATGTGGTTTCCTCCTGCCATCCAATCACACACAGTTATGCGAATTGGCATGACTGTGAGTCATGCCAATTCATCTGTCTGTGAGTTTGTGCCCTGTGATTGGCAAGCATCCTCTCCCAGTTGTTCCCCTGCCTGCAGGTATGCTGTGACCCTGAACTGTATAAGCTGTTGGATGATGGATGGGCCAGGCAGGTTATGTGCAGCAAAGACCCAACAAGGATTTTAACATTGAACCTTAAGGAAACAATCATTCCCATCTGCAATGCTACCTCCCCATGAGATGACTTATATCTTCATAATACCTGAGTGTGTGACCTTAGGAGTGTAACATTTGTCATCATACACGATTCAGTGAATCATGGACTTTAAGAAACCCTTTTCAATTGTAGCATGTGGTGAATCATGATCTTACTCAACATTTAAAGGCTTACATGTAGAAGTTAGGTGAAACATCTCAGAATGTCTATCATGGAGTGACTTGGGAACTTTTAGAGGAGGGGTCTTGAGTAGTGTTTCTGAAACCAGTCCATAGGGACCCCAGACGGTCCATATTTTTGGTTTCCCACAAACCCTAGGGAATTGGGAGAGAGAAAAAATGTGGACAACCAGAGGACTGGTTTGAGAACCACTGAGACATCAATTAGGGATGGGGCGATCCACATTTTTTCAGTTCCGATCCGATTCCGATACAGATTCCAATACAAGAGCCCTTTTTACTTTGTTATACCTTATATATGATTTTTTTTTATAGCTAGTAAATACAGATGTTAAAAATGTATGCCAAAAAATATTTAAATAGGCTGCTACAAACATATATAATGTACTCTTCCACCTCGTTTGTACGTCTTGTTTTAAGCGTTTTGAGGCATTTGCAGTTCAATATAAATATCTTCAGAGCAAGTATACACAAGTGGCGAATGCTTAAAATGCAACACAATTTTTCACCCATTGGCGCCAGCTCAGTTACACTTTCTTGCGATGGCAGGCCTTCTTGTACCACAAGCTGCAGCGAGTTCGCAAAACAGTCCAAGTTAGCGACTCCCAAATCATCCATTGCTTTTTTTGTCTTGCACAGTTGCGTGCCCTTTGTTAATTGGGATTGTCCATTAAACGCTATTCCCACCGCTCAAAACTTTATTTTACAAAGATTGCAAATCACTGTGCTACTGGTTTTTGTTAAAAGCGCAAATACTCCCAGATCGTCACGTCTTATCTTTACACTCCTCATACTGCGAAGGGCATGCGCATGACATCACAGCTGGCAGAAGTCACTGCGCTCAGACCCACTGAGCTGCAAAGAAGGGGCAGCATTTGTGTTCTACTTGAATGCCGAAAAAAAAACACATGTAAAATGGGAAAGAGCTGTCGTGCGATTGATTGTGCAAATACATTTAACACAAAATAGGAGCTACCTTTTTAGAGATTGCCAAAAACTAAATAAGTAAGTATAGTACGTTGATTGGTCATGCATGGCCGATACCCGATCCGTCAAATAGGTCTGGATCGGTGCATCTCTAACATCAATAGCAAAAGAAAGGCTCCTTGAGGATATGTAACCATCTGTGACCCTCTCCGGTATCACATCCATCCTGGAAGGTGAGATGAATTCTGCATGTCTGGCTTCTGTGGTCTGATAGAGAGCTTGGATATGGTTTAGCTAGCCAAAATCTGATGTAGTAAAGCACCGTGTATGCCAGCAATGGCTCTCAATGAATGATCGTGAATTTCAGCGGTGATTGATAAGTCCTCCACGGTAGCCATTCTGATCTTTTGTCTTAATGGACCATTCCCTGAGATGTCGAGCAGGGTGCATCGATTAAAGTTTGATTAGCAAAAACGATACTTGAAGTGATTTCATCTGCAAAGAGGTCAGTTCGATAGATTAAGAAATGCAAAGCATCTCAGTTTAGACATTTAATTAATGTGAGTGTAAATAACGGAGGGATTAGTCAGTTTCTACCCACCCTCTACCAGGAATTTAAAGTGTCTATCCTGGTCTGAGGTTCAACCCAATGTTTCCAGTAGGACCCCTCTGTGTGAGGGGTTGTTAAAGGTAACAAGATCGACAGTATTTGATCATGTCTATACTGGTGATGCCTATCCAGAACTTTCTCCTGTAACTGAGCCTCATTCACTACACAATCATGGGATCAGATGAATGGGTAGCGCGTATCTCCTCACCTGCTTTTCATACGCACCTACTTTTGGACCAGCCCTGCCCACTGGGGCCCTGTTTCTGCCTTTCTCAGGAGATGCCTCCACGGAAACCTTCACAAGTGACGCTCAAGCCGGCTCTGATTCCCGCTTTCCTCAGTCAGATCAAGTGCATAAAGAGTGATTGAGAATCCCAAGGATTTTTGCTTCCATGCTCGGAAATGCCACTTACAGAGAGGAGCAGATGAGACCCATTTACGTCACAGCTCCATTTATATATGCCCATATCCATAATGCAAGGATGCAGAAAATACATGGCATGCGTCGCTCTCGCAGGCCTTCATCGCAGGACATAACAGCATGTCGGTTGTCTCTGCGGGAAAAGATAAAAACTACAGCAAAGCCACCCTTAGCCATCACTTACGAAGATTAAAACTGTAAATACAAATCATAAACTGCCACTTTTTACAGTAATTTATTCATGGTAAGCCTGTGGATTATAGTGGAGAATCAGGAAGAATAGAGAGTTTATGGGCAGTATTTTTCACAAGCGTAGCACTGTGATGCTACCAAATCCATACCAATACTCAGACATGAGAAAAAAGCGATGCGTTTCGGAAAAGCATGTCGAAAGCAAATGGAAATCTGTTCACCGCTGTCCTAACCTATAGCAGGTAATTAAAGAGCAGTTTCATTGCCAGATATCTCTGCAAGCAATCTTGATGCAAGCTTCTGCAAAAGGGCCAAGTAATAACAACCGCGTGGCCTCAGAAAACACAATCTGCATCGGACGCTTTGACACACAAACAGCAACCGCCTGTTTATTCCTGTGTTTACGGAGAGTGTGTCTCCACTGTTAACGTGAGTGCACCCATTTCTCAGCTGACTGCTCATGTGCATCAAGGCCTGTTTTAAAGGGGGTTTGATGCACATCCTTGTTATAGGATGAAATAAAAACACAGAAAGTACTTTGCAATGTATTAATCGATATGTGTGTAAAAAGACACTGTGGGTTTTAATGGTTACTGCTTTTACCTCAGATCTCTAAGGGAAATATGTAGCTCTGTGGAATACAGGCAGATTTATCACTTCAATGCTGTCTTATCATAATGGTGGATGGACATCTGCGTAAGCAAACTAAACAGAAACACATTGCTCATGCAAAGTACAGTGGCTTTTCCATGTTTCAGAAATGTATTATAATTATATTACATATCTTACGTTATAATCCCCCCCCCCCAAATCCAGCTCCGCAGACTGCCCACTGCGGCACGTCTGCCTTTTAGACCATTCCCCTTGGCTTCACCGGTGCCCCTACTCTTTCATCCATTTTTATGTTTAAGCCATTATTACCTATCCATTCCCACGTAAACACTGTCGCTTTCTAATTCTATTGTAATTTAAGAGGGGGCAGGCACAGCTGGGGTAGTTTCTTGGAGTGCCCTTGCCATATTGAAATTACAGGTGAGGCCTAGGTTGTTGAGAGTATTGTGATTATGTTTATTATTGCTGTTACAGTGGTGTGGCGCAGCTGGGCTGCCTTGCCCCTCTTCAATTCCATATCAGTGTGACATCTTGCTGTTACATGACATTTAAGCTATTCTGAATGATCAGTCAGCCTCTCAGGGTATTTCCACCCCCCCATCTCAGGAGTACACAGCATGCAGAAGCAAGTGGTCACCACAGATAATTCTGTGTATAACAAGTGCAGGAAAGCGACGGCTATGACGGCTGCTTGGAAAGAGACAGGAATTAAAAGGGAGGTGGGCCCCTAAAGTCCGCAGGCCTGACACTGATTAGCTGTTCTGTCTTGTAGTCTGTGCCCTTGGTTTCTGGGCCCCAGCCTGTCTTTATTCCTCAATTCATCTTCTAGCATCTTAATGAATTATTTAATTGCAGTCACTGTAACCAACTGCTTCACCATTTTCCCAGATTCTTCCGCATTCATCCATTTGCACAAGGGGCTTCATTTACCAGAATAATTCTGCTAAAGGGTTTCAAGGCAAGGTCCACCTGGGTTCAGACCTGCAATTTTGCGGTCGATAGACTCCATTTTCCACCTGCTGTCCACCCAGCTCAATCCAGCTCCCAGAGTCCAGTCTCCTCTTCCTCGACCCCCCCCGTGCCATGTGCTTAAATTCCCATTTTCACAATGTGAGATGCGCTGCACGGATGTTCATGGCATGCAGGTCACCCCCAAGTATCCCATGGCTTGTAGCTGTTTCATAGGACAAGAAAAATCAGGTTCTTCCACAAACAAATTATTGAATTGATTTAATTTTAAAATGGCATCTTGCGGCAACTTCCATATGAAACTTTTGGTTGATTCCAGGTGACCTGAGGTGTGACCCCTGTGAAATGGTATGCTTTGATGAAGCCTGTTTGAAAAGCCTATCCTTGCCTCATTCCCTTTCTCCCTTCTGCAAGGAAAGGAACCTGCACAAACTGTAACGTTTGCGTTTCTCTTTTGATCTAAGCTGTTGTAGTTGTGTAAAAATGTAGAATCCTCTGTCCTCAACTTCCAGATAAACTCTCAAAGTACCTATGAGATGTTTTAAACCTGGTCACTGGGAAAGTCGATACTTGTTGTCACACCCTGCATCCCTGCCCCGCTCATTTTCTCCCTAGTTACTAATTTGTCTTACCTCTCGTTTAAGCCCTTGTGTGACTCACTCCAGCTGCCTCTCATCTGCTCCCTCATTAGTCATGTATAAGAGTGTCTCCCAGTCCTGTGCTCCCCAGTCTGGTCATTGATGTTGCTACCTGCAAGTGCTCCTGCTTGTGTCCATTGCTGCCTCATCTTTCCCACTGCTTGTCTCCCTGTTTGACCCCTTGTGATCCTTTGAGTTCGGCCTGTTTATTAGTGATTCTCTAGAATAAAGCCGCCTTTTAGTTCCCTCACGCCCGCCTTCGCCTTTGTCCTTGCCCTCGTTGTGACACTTGTGCTTAATTTTTCAACATTAGATTCAGATATTAATTTTATAGAACACAAATCTATACTATGTTGACTAAAAGTCGGTATTAGGTGTGTGTGTGTGTGTGTGTGTACTCTGTGATGGATTGATGGCATCCTGAATAAAGTGTCCCCCTGCATTGTGCTCCAAGCCATCTGAGACGTGACCCTATACTGGATAAGAGGTTAGAAAAGGATGGATGGCAGGATGGATGGATGGACAGTATGTTTATGTAGAACATTTGTCGAACAAAAACAGTGATTTAAATAAAGTAAACGCAAGTAACAGGAGTAATGGAAAATAAAAAATAATTACCAGTAAAAGACAATTAAAAAGTTAAAAAGGCATCAACACTGATGAGCAGTGCTAATCAAAGACACTATGGAACAAAAATGTTTCCAGCCTGGTTTTAAAAGTGGCAACTTTGGGTGTGTTTCTGTTCTCCCCAGGGAGTTGGTGCCAGTTGAGTGAGTGGCAAAGTAGCTGATTGCTATTTGGCTTTGCTTTCCTCACTCTTGGCACTATTAATCGACCAGTTCCTAAAGATCTTAGAGGCCTGTTAGGTTCATATTCAATCATGTAGAACATAAATCAGTACTGTGCTGGATATGTGTATTATGTGCAAATCTAAAGTACATAGATTCCATGGAGAGTACGAAAGGGTATTATGTAGAACACAAATAATTTTGACAGGCACTGGTGCTATGAGGGTTCGAGGAGATGTTAGAGATCTGTAAAGGTCTCATCTCACCTCCATAGACAGGGTGTCTATAGGGATGAAAATTGGGTCTTGACCCAAGCGAGCAGTTCTGGCGGCCTTCAGGGTCAAAGCACTGATTAACCTTCCTGAGTCGATGGAGCTCTCTCTCACACATGCATGTCACAGCCAGCCGTCGGTTTTTAAATCACCTGTCACTGACTTTAATTCTCCAAGGCTAGGGGTCCCTAGCCAGTCAATGAGGGGTTGGGTCCACATCTGTTCAAACCACTGCATCGTATATTGAGCCTGTGTAATGTCACAGCAAATATGGAGTGACTATAGGGATGTGGTTAACCCAAATGACTTGCAGAGGTACTTCTCCATTCCTGCGGGAATGTGCTTAACCCAAATGGCTTGCAGAGGTACTCCTCTATCCCTATGGCGACATGGTTAACCCAAATAGCTTGCAAAGGTACTCTTCCATCCCTGCAGGAATGTGGTTAACCCAAAATGGCTTACACAGGTACTCTTCCATCCCTGCAGTGATGTTGTTAACCCAAATGGCTTGTAGAGGTACTCCTCTGTCCTTACGGCGACTTTGTTAACCCAAATAGCTTGCAAAGGTACTCTTCCATCCCTGCAGGGATGTTGTTAACCCAAATGGCTTGTAGAGATACTCCTCCATCCCTGCAGGGACGTGGTTAACCCTCTGGGATCTAGGGGTAGGAAACACACTTTCACTGACTGGGACATGATCGCACGTTTCTTCAAATATCATAAACTTAATTAATGGCAAATAAATTATTTCTTGTATATTTGTTTTGCCATTACACTCATCTTTATTTTAATGTATACTGTAAATATGTCAGATTTATGTTAAGTTTGTAATTTGACATCAAAGTATAGACATTGCAAAATGCAGTTTTAAACACTTGCAGAAACATTATAAAAGTACATAGTAAGCAATGGTGGCAGAGTGGCACTACACGCCCCAATGCAGGTAAAATAAAGAAATATGACATGGTTTCCTTTTTTGCCGATTTAACCTAATTTTAAAAACTTTAATACTTCTGACAGTGGACGTTTTGAAAATAAGACAGATTATGGATTTAGCCAGTGTTTTTTTCATGATTCTACTTGAAGATTTCAGCGAGATATAAACTGAAATAGATGTGAAAAGTACGCTGCATCGTCGACGATGCACTCGACCCCAGAGGGTTAACACAAAAAATGGCTTGCAGAGGTACTCCTCCAGCCCTGCAGGGGCGTGCTTAACCCAAATGGCAATCATAGGTACTTGTCTGGCCCTGTGGGGACATGGTTAACCAAAACATCTCTCAGAGGTACTCGTCCAGCCCAGTACGGACATGGTTAACCCAAACATCTCTCAGAGGTACTCCTCCAGCCCTGCAGGGACATGATTAACCCAAATGGCTCACGGAGGTACTTGTCCAGCCCTGAGGGGATGTAGTTAACCAAACGACTATTAGAGGTACTCGTCTGACTCTGTGGGAACATGGTTACCCTAAAAGACAATCATAGGTACTCGTCTGGCCCTGTGGGGATGTGGTTAACCCAAATGGCTATGAGAGGTACTCGTCCGGCTCATTGGAAACATGGTTACACCAAAAGGCAATCATAGGAACTCATCTGACCCTGTAGAGACGTGGTTAATCCAAATGGTGCTTGGAAGTACGCATCCAGTCCTGTGGGGATATGGTAAACTTAAATGGATCTCAGAGGAATTTCTCTGGCCTGGGGAGACATGGTTAACCAAAACGGCATTCGAATGGCATTTCATACTCACCTGGCTCAGTGGGGATGTAGTTAACCCTAATGTCACTACAGGGGTACCCGTCCAGTTCAAAGGCATCACAGTTAACCCAGATGGCACTTGAAGGTACTTGTCTAGCCTGAGATGCTATGGGATTTTGTGTTTCAGTAACAAGTCAGTGAATCACTTTCACTGAAACACACCCTTTCAGCATCAGTTTGATCATGAAAGGGAGGAAGATGGAACAGCCTCTGTCCAGCACCAGCACCTGTTTCCCCAGCAACAAAAGCCTCTGTCTTTGCCTGAAACAAAGATGTTGGCTGAGCGTTTGTAAAATGGTGGCTTTTACAGGAGCACCTTCTCTATGCTGGAAATGTGCAGCAGCCTAAAGGACTCCTGACCCTGGAATCCATTTTGGGACATAATGGACTCAATGCATACTCTCTCTGCGTTTAGGAGCACTGCTGGCTATTTTTTATGTTGGTATTATCGGGGTGTTAGATGAGCACCATTCTGCCCCTTACACGCCCCTCTGCTGGTGCAGTTTAGCCAGGCAGAACAGGGGGACAGTAGGGACCAGTGGCTCTGTACCGGCAAACCTGCCCACACAGCGTATGCTAAAGAACAATCCATCTGCCCCAAAGGTGTTTGGACATGTCCCAGCGTCAGGCCTGGAGGGGGGCAGGAAAGTGAATTCACTCTAAGACACATACGTCACATACGTGTGCAGGCGTGTTCAGGCATGTTGAGGCATGTACTCATGGCAATGGGCAGACTTGTTGACTTTCTTTTTTACCTGGGGGTCAAAGCAGTTGCCTGCTGGAGGGGGTGGGCCACCTCAGTGGGGTCGGGTGGGCTGGGTGTCATTATGTCTGGGTATTTCAACCTTGTCAGGATAATTTGTTAAAATATTTAATTAGTGCATCCCAATTTGGCCTATAGTGCAACCCATCAATGACAGCGTATCTGTGAAGAAAAGGAGAAGGGGACCACTCTCTGACCCCCTTGAAATAAATCAAACCTGGGAAATTCTGCTCCAACTTTCAGTCTGCACGCACATAGCAGAGGCCAGCGCATGTTTCACAGCCCATCTCACACTCGTAGGTGGCCAATGTTGTCACAGACGTGCGTAAAATGCAGCAGACAGATCGTTCCTGACACAGAGAGCCGTGCTCGTGTGTGTCACCGGCTGACAGTGACTGATTACACTCACCTGCTCTGAAAAAATCACTCAGGCCCCCCAAACACACACGCGCTATATCTGCTTGGCCTTGTCCTTCTTACAGTTCTTTTACAGGCTGTGTTTCATCACTGTAAAAAGGAAATTTAAGGTGCTTGTTCTGGGTTTTACACACCTCTCCTTCAGCAGCCGGCCTAAAGCTCCTTTCACAGTCCTTGCTTTTTATTCATCCATCTGTCCTTTCTTTCTCAAATCCAACTATCCTTCCATCCATTCATCCATATTCTAACTTCTTTTCCTCATTAGTTTCTCTGGGGGGCCTGGAGGGTGGGGAAACACCCTAGTTAGGATGGCAGTCCATCACAGACCCTGCTTTCTTATTATACAGTTTTATTAGATTGTATCTTTTTCGGTGTATTGCATGTATATTGTGGCTGTGTGTGTCTGAGGATTGTTTTAATAAGGGCTTTCTTGATCCCATGTTGCCATGGTGATTTTTAAAGTGCAGTCTAATGTGTAAGACTAGACTTAATAAATACATGCAGCAAATTGCAAAGATGCATATGTACACAAATCATTGTGGAAGACCCCTCTTACACCCGCCCAACCCACAAAGCAGTCGGCATTGTGGGAGACCCCACCCACACTTCTTACACCCGCCTAACCCGCAAAGCAGTGGGCATTGAGGGAGGCACCACCCCACCATGTTAAACCCGTCAAGGCGGCAAAGCAGTGAGGCGTGTGGGGGGCGCCAC
>JAODKC010000002.1:21866976-21887712 GCA_026777985.1 Mormyrops attenuatus
GAATATAAATATGTAATATGAAGCACATTAGTTCCTGTTTTTCCATTACCGCTTGGGTGCCCCCATGTTCACCCCCCTCCCATTCTCTAGTTGCTAATGCGCTGGCTCTGTTAGCCTAGCGGCATGCTGCGCTAAAACAATCTATGTAGCGCTAGATAAATGTGACATATTCCATTTCTGTTGACAAGCAGATGGTGCTCAAATTGCAATAAAGCCACTAATGGAATGAAACTTGGGCCAATTCAGCACCTAATCCATATTAAAGTCTCAATAGTTTCTACATATTTAGTGAATTTGTAATAAGGTATAAAACACTGTACGCTTTAAACTGTCAAGTATGTTATTTATAATATGAGTAAATTGGTCTGATGAGTCTCTTGTTCATTATGAGAGTGCAATCTGTTTTTTATGAATAATTACACATTTATGAATATTATTTTTATGCATGTGAACTGAGACAAGGATATGTCCTCCTTATGGGATGGTGTGTGGTTCTGAGCCTTTGGATGTTGGGTTCGTGAGAGGAAGGTCACTGGTTCAAATCCCTGGGTCACCCTGGGCCCTTGAAAAGAACCTCCTGAACCTCCAGGAACTGGCCCTCCCTGCTTTCTAAGATGTACATTGCTACATAAACATGTGAGTAGCCTGAGGTTTTAATGTATGGATGGACTCTGTATTATGGTACTACAAAACATGTAGGATGTCACACCAGAAATGCCCCTTGCTTCAGTAACATCCAGCCAGAATGGAGTGAGAATCTCTGAGTCTGTGGGTATTTCCTGTTGACATGTAATTAACCCTGATAGGGAAAAGGCACAATGCCCTCAGGGAAAGCGTGATGTCACTTCCTCCTGAAAGTTCCTTCCTGTCTCTTTTAGCTCCGCCTCTTTCATATACCCTCACACACTCTGGTGGTGGGGGAGGCGAGTGGTAAATGTGTGTGGTTAGGGTCCAGCCTTGCTTCTTACCCCTCGCAGCCACTCTTAGATGCCTCTGTGCCAATGTGGAACATCTGCTGGCTATGAGAGCAGAAACGTGACCCCACCTGTGGGCCAAGCAGACCACGGTGCTGAGCTGAATACAGATCCACCCCCACCCCTCCTGCCCCACCCCTCTTTGTCAGAAGACAGAGCTGGCCGTTAACAGAAGAGCAGACAAGAAAAAAAAACCCTTTGGCTCAGGCATTGAAGTGACAGCATTTATTTAATTACAGACTGCTTATTAAAAAATCAGGGACGCCTAATAGATTATTCTTCGGTAGAGTTTCACACACATTGTGTCCAGTGCTATTGGGCTTTTTCATTCATTTTTTGTCCCCAGTGACTGTTTTCCTCAAAAGAAATTGTATCTGTGACGGACAGATGCCAGGTCTGTTTTTCTCAGCTCGAGAGTTCCCAGCTCGCTTCCCAGATGTAGTAATCCTCTTAGAGATTATCCACGGAATATGTGAGAATTCCCTGCCACTGCCAACGCTGTTGGTGAGTGGGAATGGGCTGTTTTGCTTTCCCTTGACCTGATTTCCATCTCGTGCATCTGCCAAATGCTTCAGTCGCTGGGACACACCGAAGACAACACCTCACTAACTGTCAGGAGCTCCCCGCTGTCGTCTGCAAGCCTTGTCGTCCAGCACAAGGTACCTCCCAGGTTTTCTTGACCCACCGGCAGGCCGTCGTCGGGCCTGCCATTTCTCTCTCATGTCTTGTTCCATCTGACAGCGGTGAGCTGTGATTACAGGTTTCTGCTGGGCTGCGCTTTAACACAGAGGTGTTCGCCTTGGCTGGCATGCTCCCCTCGGAGGATCAGATAGGCTGGGGAGTTTTTTTCAAGCTCCGCCCTCATGCTTCAGTTCTGAAATGTTTCCTAATGTAAACTCCAGCCCAGTTTTATAGAAAATGTAGCAGCCATCATACCTGCTGTCAGTAGAGCCCAGACCTCTTAGAGGAGAAGATGAGAAGTGCTTTCTCTCTCAAATTGTTATTTTATTAATTTCGTGTAATTTATCTTGTGTATGGAGTTTCTTTTTTATAGTTGTTTTAATAAGTCTTATCTTAAAAAGCATAACTGTCCAGGATTCTCTGATTATTTCACAACATTTACTTATTAGAGCTGTTAGAGATATGTCCACCTCAGTGCATTAGTCTCTCAAGGCAGAATCTTTGTGTGCGGAGCATGACTGTCCAGTACCGCAGAAGGACATGACAGTGCGGCTGGCCACATCATTGGACTGAAATAACAACCAATTGGACATCTGCTTTTAAATTAATAAATCGATACATAGCAATAATCCAGCCATTTTTAAGCCAATTATCTGGCACAGAGTCATGGGAGGGGGGGGGGGGTGGTGCCATTCAGGACATTACAGAAAACACACAGACGCACAGGGGCCAAACCTCTGGGGCCCCATGTAAATGTAGGGTTTCAGTGGTGGTAAATATACACACACAAACAGCAGCAGATGGCAAGAGGACGTCCGATATCCAGGTTCAGTGATAATAACAATGACGGCGATAAATAATGACGTACCCTACAAACTGTGGCTTCTTCACGAAGGTTACGGCATGGAGCCGGGTGGCGGGGTACATGCAGTTGCAGAGTGTTCATCTCTTGCAATGAAGTGGCAGTGAGAATGGCCGGTGTCTCCGGAGGTCATCCGGCGAACGCGGTCTTCTGTGTCTCTGGAGAACCTCTCGGCCTGTGAATGGTATTGGTTTGGCGGATGGGACCCTTGAACGCCCTATTCCATGCCTTTTCATTCACCTCCATCTTTATAAAAATAAAAAAACACTCATTAATTTCCAAGCACTTGAGAAATACTTGGTCTGGAAAAAAAAACGTGGGCAGATGCCATTTCGGGTGCCTGTAATTGTCTGGTGATGGCCGTGTGTCATGATTTTAAATGTCAAAGCCTTCCTTTTCAAGGGAAGAATTAAAGTCATTCAGGAGATAACCTGACCCCCCTCAACCCCCCCCCCCCCCGACACTAAGCTCCCTGCATTGCTGTTGACGGTCTTTGTTATTCTTTAATTTCATGCAAACCCTACAGAAACCCGCATGTGAGCGCACAATGCAATCGCTCGTTATATATTCAGATTAGCATCGGCTTCTGGCTCCAGGGATCTGGGTGGTGCTGAGGTAGGGTGCAAAGCAAAGCTGCAGTTAATCATGCAGTGATGCATAGACTGGCCACTAAGTGGCGTGGTAGTGCGGAGGGAATGCGGCACTTATGCTAAAAAACGTACATTTCAGAAGGTTGACCCTGGGCAGGATGGCAAACGAGACCACATGATACTGGGGAAAGCCAACCGTTTGGGTTTCTGCTCAAATCACCTGATCACATCTTTGGAAGGGCTACAGCTGGGGGGAGGGACCAAGAGTGAGGTTCTGGGGGACCTCCAGGTGTGAGGTACTGGGAAACCGGATGTGAAATTCTGGGGTACTGGGAGTGAAGTTCTGGGGGACCAGATGGGAAGTTCTGGGGTACTGGGAGTGAGGTTCTGGGGGACCTCTGGGCATGAGGTTCTGGGGAACCAGGTTTCAGGTCCTGGGAGACTGGGTGTGAGGTTCTGCATGACTGGATTTGAGGTCATTCCCCCAGACCCACGGTGTGACAGACAGAAGTTACAGGGAGGATTTTTAAAGGACTTAAAGTGTAAAACACAGGACCATGCAAAACAGGGAGGCTGGAGACACGGGTTTAGTTCCGGGGCTGACTTGGGGTTGACTGAGGCCTCCCTTTTTTGCCATGTAGCCCTAGCTGCTCTCAGCACCTCCAAGCATGATTAGGATCCCGTCATATTGAGTAGGGATAATTACCATCAGCTGCACTATGGTCCCATGGTGTCAATTTCTTCCGTGGTAGATTGTAGGAATTTGGCAGGAAAACCATTCATCCAATCAGGATCCCCCGAGGCTACAGTCACGTAACTTGGTCTCCGTCGCCCTGCATAGCAACTCGTGATTGGTGACTCCCCCAGGGAGATCACAAAGATGGCTCAGCTTGACGTAATTGTACTCCCGCACACTTTGAAAATTGATATTGGTATTTTCCTCCGATGTGAAAATGATCTTCCATTTGATGTCAGTTTAAGATGTAAAAGGTCACTTATATTATCCGTGATTCTTTGCATTGATTTAAATATATTTCATCAATCTGCCTTGTAATTTTATAACTCCTGTGTCTGACTGTCTGTGTTTGGGTGTTAAATTATGTGAGTGTTTTTTTTTTGCACTTCTGTAAGAAAATCTGTCTTCTAAGGAAGATAAAATAGGTTTGCCTGCTATGAAAGCAGTGAATCTCACTTCCGCTCATCCATCCTGTGATCAGCAATTCCTCCCCCACCTTTTACCAGAATGTGTTGTGTTCTCCTCTGGATCTGAAGCTGATTTATCTCAAAGAGAGGTGGAACCACACTCCAGCGGACCAATCAAATCAGAGATCTTGGTCAACGCCGATGTTTTTTGGGATTAATGTCATGCCACTCTAGAGTCAGATATGCAGTACAGACCATTGTGATTTATGTAAGAAAGCCATCATTTTCATACTAAATAAGCTAATGCTTCATCTTGCTGCATTCCCCTGATTTTAGCCTCCTTTCCCCATCCCAGGACCCAACCTTCCTTCTATTTCCCTGTGTTTTTCCTTTCCATAAACCCTCGTCCCCTAAAACCCCTAAATTCTCCTTCCTCCCACCCCTCACGACATCGTCCTCTTCACTGCCCCACTTGTAGTCTTACACTAATTATATGTTTGGTCGTAATTAATTTGTGGGACTATTTTTAAATGTGTCGCATTAGTTGCATCACGAGAGAAGGTCACTGTGCTGAAAGCCTCATGCTTGCTGATCCTGGGGGACAGCGCCCCCACATGTCCTCTATGGTGATAACGAGTGGCTTGCGAGGCCACGCAAATGTCATGGATCAAAATGGCCGCACGTTCACGTAAGTGCCTGAGGATGTGGATTGTGTGGTCAGGTAGCAGTGTGCTGGCTGCAACCAAGGTGCTGGCGTTACACGTCGAAGCGCCAGGTTTTCCCCATTCCTGCTAGGTTAGGATCAGGTCCCAGATCAGTCCTCACTCCCCCCAGGGGCATGAATGCTGTAAATAGAGTGAAACCATCATCTACGGTCCGGCCCAGGCAACTTTGCGTATGCCAGCTTTTATGTGTTACCATGACTACCGTGTTCCGCATGACGAATCGGAGTCCATAAGAAGCCAGTGATCAAGTCAGTGGTGCCGTCTGTAGACCTGCGGCGTACCTGCCTCTTTCTCTGCGCAAACAGGAAGTGGACCCCTTATCTCACTGCTCATTTGTTAAAAAGTCCCAAGGCAATTTAATCAAACCAGGCCTGGAGTAGAGCACTCCACGGAATCAAAAAGATCTGCTTAGCGAAATAGCTGACATACTGCAGAACTAATCCTGCACTCCCTGTAGTGTGGAAAATGGTCCCTATGTATTAAGTTACTTAAGTTAAATTAAAGGCTTGTCTTCAGCAACTGATACAGAATGAAGGCTCATGGGGAGACAGGGGAAACCGTCATTTAGCAGCTGAACCTGAGCATAAACTGTGACACAGGTGACAGAACTTATAGAAAGAAGCGAATCCCCCACAACTGTCCTCATACCCTTGAGCGAGTCACTTAGTGAAAGTGTCCTGTATCCACTGAGCCCACAATCCTGGCTGAGAAATGCAGCATTTAATGTCTTTTCTGTGAAAAGCACTCAAACTTTCAATGGCGCTTGAATAAATGATCTACATGGGAATATGACTATATTTCAAATATAGATGAGTTCAGTGTTTATTTGATGGGATCTATCAGCCTACAGAAATTTCTCTTTTAACCATTTAAGTGCCCAGTCGTTTCAGAAAATTTCCAAACTCTTCTGGGGTACTTTACAGAAAAACCAGATTCACACCCACTGATGAAAACCTGCATGCAGGATGGGTCTTGCTAACTGTAGAGCCAAATTCTACTGGCCGAATTCCACATGGTGAGGCTTCTTCCAAGCCATCTTCAGTCTGTTATTTTTCACCAACCTTGGACACCCAGAGTTTGCCTGGGCAGGGGCGGGTTTGTTTATTGGGGCGTGTCCCCCCCCCCCCGTCCCCCGTCCCCCCCAGATGTTTCAAAATCTAAATAAATAGGCAGCAATTAAAGTCAGAAGATCAGAGCTAGCCAGCTAGTTAGCAAGACATGTTTATTCAGCATGTCATGAATAAGTATTGCATTTATGTAATATTTAGGGGCCCAAACAGAGGGCCAAACCTCAGGGCCCCCAGATAAATGCATAGTTTGAGTGGCCCTGGGATCTGCCTCACATAGCTATATATTAAGCACAGCCCAGGATCTGAGTATCCTGCTCTGTGGGAGGGAACCGGAGACTCAGCTGTTTACTGAAATACAAGGCGTGACATCCTCTGCCTATAAGAGCTGGAACAAAGCGGTGACAGGCATCACCGACTGAGAACATGAGCTTTGCGGTATAAAGTACAGCCTTGTGCGTTTGCGTGAAATGTCTATGAGTGATAAAAAAAAACATGCACATCTGCTCTGGGTTGGGAAATTTCATCTTCCGTGGGAGGGAATTATTTCATTAAAGTTAAAAGTGGTCGTCCAGCACCCGTAGTGTTTTGGATGCAGGCTGGAATGCGTGGTTAAAAGGTTAACTAAAGTTGAATGGATGCGAGATTCTGTTATTTTCATCAGTAGCAGCATCAGAGATATTAACTCTGGCAGCAATAAAGCTTATGAAAACGTGACCTGATTATCGAATGCCAGGGATTGTGCGTGAAGGAACAGGTCGTCCCGCTAATTTATCCGTTTGGCGGCGAGCAGAGAACTGCAAATGTGTCCTTGTCATCTGAGTGGCTTACTCCTCGTTCTTGCCCATTAAGAGCTTCGGGGTAACCTGAGCATCTCGGCAAATAATTTGTCATGTGGAGAATTAAAAATACCTTACGCAACATAATGAATAAGAAAATTAATTGGCACGTTAATTAGGCCCAGATTGTTCTTGAATATCTTTCTTGTTTTAAAGGTATTACTTATTTTGATGCATCCAAAGTGAATTTCACCATTTTCGCATGGAATGTTCAATTATTCATACACATAAATGGATAAAGTACCTTTACCTTGCTTTAAATTGCACTCACGCAGCAAGGGCTGACTTCCTTAACACGTGTACCACCTGCTTTCTGTTCATAGACAGAATGGTGATATTTTCCCCCAGTTGACAGAGACGCCGGTCCCTTTTTAAGTGGTTGAAATTATCTCCATGGCTAGAAGCAGAGTTAAGGAGGCCCATTGTCATGAAACGTCTTTTTATAAAAAAAGAAAACTCAAATATGCCGTGAAAATGTTTGTGACATGCTAAAAGAAGCCCATGTAAAGGAAACATTGACGGTTTGCGTTCATTACTTTTCATTACTTTACTTTGATAAAAGGCCGTTTTGATCCTTGTTAGTTTTGCATTGAGGTGCTCGAGCAAAGAATGCAGCACACAACAATTTGATCTATATACCTCCTGTTTCACAAAACCATGTACAGAGTAACTTGATATTGTGAGAGTTAATCAAGCCCAGAAGGTCTGTGTATGTGAGCATGTTCCGTGACGGACTGGCACCCTGTCCAGAGTGTCCCTGCCTTGTGCCTTTTGATGGACTGACATCCCATCCAGAGTGCCCCTGCCTTGTGCCCTGTGATGTACTGGCATCCCGCCCAGAGTGTCCCTGCCTTGTGCCCTGTGATGGACTGGCATCCCATCCAGGGTGTCCCTGCCCTGTGCCCTGTGATGTACTGGCATCCCGTCCAGAGTGTCCCTGCCTTGTGCCCTGTGATGGACTGGCATCCCGTCCAGAGTGTCCCTGCCTTGTGCCCTGTGATGTACTGGCATCCCGCCCAGAGTGTCCCTGCCTTGTGCCCTGTGATGGACTGGCATCCCATCCAGGGTGTCCCTGCCCTGTGCCCTGTGATGTACTGGCATCCCGTCCAGAGTGTCCCTGCCTTGTGCCCTGTGATGGACTGGCATCCCGTCCAGAGTGTCCCTGCACTGTGCTCTATGATGTACTGGCATCCCATCCAGGATGTCCCTTGTCTTCTGTCCTCTTCTTTTGAGGACAGACTCCAGTCTGATTGGAAGACAGGCCTGGATAAATATTCATGGAAGAAACATGGACGGGGTATTTTTATGGTAACACAAAGAAACATTATATTTAGCGTGTGCTTTAAATATCTCTTTTTATGCAGAATTTATTCAGAATTTTGTATATTCACAGTAACTTATTTAAAGTAATTCCACCAAAGAACAAAAAAAGTGAAATGCTCAAGTAAATTTAGTCCCATTTCATTAAACACATGCAGCATTCTCTCTAAAACATAATCTCTTTACATAAGACATGAGGCTCTGTCTTTAAGTCCCTGTAAACAGGTACAGTTAAACTTATAGGTATAAAGACCTTTTCCTCTCTCACAGAGCCATAAACTGCCATTCTCAGCCTTGCTAGGCATTCCTTTAAGGCCTGCACATGTCATGCTTGAGAATGATTTGATGGATAATGCCCATTTAAACAGGAGGAATTTGCATTGGGCCCAGACCTACTTATTGTTTTTCTTAGGGATTTTACGGCATGGAGGTTGCATCTCATCCTCAACGACGCCCCCGCGTTTCCTGACGGCTCCTGAGAGAAGCACCAGGGACCGATTAGAAACTCTCTGAAGACCTCAATTCACGCTCCAAGTGGGCAACACGCAGAACAAAATAATTGTCAGTGTGCAGATGTGAAGATCATGCCGATGCCCAGAAACAAGTCTAGACCACTGTGCAGATGTGAAACTACAGCAGACCATGATGGTGTCCAGAAACAGGTCTACATCACTACTCTGAAATGAAGTTTCAGCGGATCACGATGATGTCCACAAGCAGACTTAGCTTACTGCATAGATATGAAGATCACTGTGCAGATATGAAGATACCTGCTCTCAGGTGATGCACAAACATTGCTATTGTAATGAATCACTAGGCAACTCAGCCTTGTCTGACCATCTCACTTGTTCTATGTTTTCTCTGCTCACTCTCTAATCTCAAATGCAATGTGAAAAGGTTACAGTACTATGTGGGTCACATTTTCGCCTTGTACCTTAGAGGCTGGGAGTATCTCGGCTCTGTGTGGAAATCGCAATGTTCCCCCGCAAATCATTTATGGTTTTTCCCACAGCCCAAATATGGGCATTTCGGCTAATTAGCCATTTAGTGTGTGCATGCTTTTGCCCTGAAATGTATTGGGATCCCGTCTACGGTGACCCCAGCCTTCTGCTCTATACTGCTTGGCAAAAACTTAAACACCCTCCCACACCTGTGACCCTGTCCAGAATAAGTGCTTAAGAATAGTAATAACCAAATCACACAGCAAAAAAGTCTACAAAACAATCAAATGGCTCTCTGTATATTTCTCATTATGTGAACATTAATGGCAGAGATTGCCCTGGACTGGAATTGAAAATCCTGGTTGAAGTGATAATTCTGCATTTTGTCCATTATGGTGTTTCTCTCCAGCGTTTTACTAATCGTCTAAAATGTACCCATAATTAAATGTGTTTTTCAGAGATATAAAAACCTCTAAGTGCAAGGCCATGGATAGAATTTTAATGTATTCAAATGGAGAGTCTTAAAGCAGAACGTGACTAAATGCCTCTTGATTTTCAGTTTGTTCTACTGGGCTTCTGAAATGTTGCACTACTGAGAGCCTCGGTTCTTATGCAGAAAGGAAAAGCGGGGGTCGAGGAGAAAGTTCCGGAAAACCACTTGGAAAACAGCTCACGGTGGCTGCAGCTTGGCAGGCGCCTCACCTTTTCATTGCTTGATATATAATTGTATAACTATATAAACACCGAGTATACAGTACGTACAAGGGTATGGGCTGGAGAGCAGCAGCTGACTGCTTTTGAGGTTGCTGTGTCTTTAAACACACCCAGATTCGACATGTTTGCAGATGGCAAAACATGCATCTCTCTCCTTGTCTCTCTCACCCTTCCCTCCCCCCTTATAGAAGGCACACTCGACCGGGATGTTGCATTTGGGACTTTGATGACAAGTCAATCTCACTCCCTCACGGGCAGCTCACGCATTTCTCACAGTTCAATCCCAAGAAGACAGCCGGCCATCTATGTGTGTCTTCGGTCACATGCAGAAAGAAGGGATGAAGAAGACGACAGACCTGCAAGTAGACTTTCCTGTTTACTTTCTTTGTAACTTCTTAACTAAGCCCTCAGTAGAGCTCTCCTACTTAAGCTTGACATTTAACTTTTTCCTGAATTCCTCTGCATGTTGCTGATCATAGTTTCCAGCAGCCCTGCACTCTGAATGTTTTGGGACTGATTTTGGGCGTATCACCAGAAGCACAGAGACTCTGAAGTTTCAATCGATCGTGGAAAACATGGAGAGTAAATCAGATCTCTGACCCACAAACTGCCTGCTAACGACGGTGTCTCAGGGCTCTCCGTCTCGGGGAGTCACCTTTTCCCATGGGGCTTTTATAAAAACATGAACAGTTTATGACATCTGGAGATACAGTGTAAATATGGCACCCCACTCGCCTGTAGGACCTACTAGGCTGGACCTCCTCCAGTTGCACTGGATTTGCAGTGGACCTACGGTTAATAAAAATATGTATATTATTGTCAAATGATTATTTCATTTAATATTTTTACGTTCTGGGTGCTTGTTTTATAATATTTTTGCATGTACGCAGTATAATTATTCAGAGAAACCAGTCTATATGTAACCCAAACAAATAAAGGTAGGAGTTAAGCGGCAGGGTGATGTGTGGTTTAGCAGGTTAGGACACCGTGCCTGTGATCATAAGACTGCTGTCAAATCCCAGGGTGAGCAATGTGATGTCACAGTTGGACCCCTGAGTGAGGCCCTTAACCCCCAGTTGTCTCAAGGATGGTCTGACCCGGCTTCCTCAAATATGTAAATCACTTTGTATAAAATCATCTACCTAATAAATGTAAAATTCTTCACTTTGTGGTACTTTTAGGCCTGAAGAGATACAATGAGTGGCTCATATTCACCAAGTAACTGTCCATTTAATGTACTGTTCTTCATGTAAAGATGTGGTTCTGTCTGGGCTGCCTTGGCGTGGATGATTGATTACTGTATAAAGCAGATTCTCTGCATGTTCAGTCCCTCTGCGTTGAGGTTTTGTCAGTGCTGGTGGGCGGAGGGAGTGGGGGGCAGGGTGTGCATTTTTTCTCACCCATTACCCAGAGCTTCCTCTTCGCTCCATTTCTGCTTATTACACCGTGACTTCTTGCAATGCGGCAAAAAAGTCCACGACATGCACAACCCTCATGTACGCCCTCCATCGTGTCCCCAACCCTACCCAGAATGCACTGCGACGTTCCGCTTTGACCAAGGGGCGCCATGATGGGTGAAGATACATATATCATGCTCCTGAACCTTCAGTCGATCTGTCAGCATCAGCACAATATGCTCGCTGTCCATAAAGCACATTTATGGTCCTCCGTCCTAAATCACCACTTGACGCAAATGACAATTTCAATAACAACGATGATAATGTGGGAAATTAATGAGAGAATTAATGATTGGGGTTAGCAGTTAATCTGTTGGAGATTTAATTCAAACCATATGAGTTTTTCTGGCACCGTCGCTGTTATTAGATTCCCGACTGTGACTGCAAACGGCACATTCACAGTGTCCACCGACCGACCGTGAGAAAGGATTATACAACACGACCTCCATCATAAAGAGTATGGCTGAAGCACTATGGATCTGTATTGTGGAAATACATCACACTGCATGGACAGGGAAAAATTTTAAAGGGTAGCATGGGAGTTCAGGATAGCACTATAGCTTAAATATTTTATCTTTTAATGCTGCTATGTCCTTTTGCACATAAAGATGCACGTCTGCACTTAATTTATGACATTAGTCATTTGTATTTATTCAGGAATTTTGTTCTGAGCATTATTTAAACTTGCACATCACATTGGACACATGGATTCATTGCACATTTTGTAAACACTGATTCACTGACTATAATCTGAACTGATTTGCTCTATTGCTCATATTTCAAATCTATTTTATTTTTGAAATTTATCTTCTGTGTTGTCTTTGAATATATGCACCAATACTGCCAGGACAAATTCCTGGCAAATGTAGCTGTACCTGGCCAATGAAGTGAATTCTGATTATGATTCAAACTTCCAGCCTCGAGGCTTTAAACACTGCCTCCGCTTTGTGTGTGTGCATGTGTGTGTTGTCTGTGCCCACTAAGCAATTGGCATCCCATACCGGAATAGGCCACACCCCCCATATGACGCCGTCTGGCGTAAGTGGTTGGAAGATGAGTAAAATCGCTATGTGTCATTTTTGATAAGTTTAAGAAAGTGTTTCTGTAATTAACTGCAGTTTGGAGTGGAAACACATTTTTAAAAAGTTAGGTATTAGGAATAACCCCCAGGATGTTAAAGTCTCTTGTGAATCACTGAACCTTAAAATAATAAAGAGGCTTTCCAATGCTTATATGTAAGTGAATGAAGAGATGGGGCAGGGTGACGGCCTCCCCACTCGGGTAATGAGAATTATAACACCTTCTCATAACACCTTCCCATGCCATGAAAATAGCACCAAAGTGTAGCGAATGAGGCGTGCGTTGGCTGAGAACATGAGCACCATTAGTCACATGCCCTGGTAGGCATGGCTGGTGGGGCAAACACAACCCCCCCCCGCCTCCACCTGCCCTTTCCCCAATGCTTCCACATCATTGTGGATCAACTCTGCCCTGCCCTTGGGCCCCTCTCCTCCAAAGGCCACGCATTATCACGCACCCCCTTATTTAGGAGAACTGCTTGCTCTGCTAACCAGCTAAATATCTATGATCTTCTGACTCACAAGCTGGCGTTAATATTACACGCAATCATATCCCAGGGGGGCGCAGAAACAATAAATCCAGGCGAAAGCACCTCGTTTGTGTTTATCTGTTACTCGTATTCAGGGCCACATTTTGCTGCTTGGTCTAGCTTACAGTTTCTTGCCTTTTCGTGTGTGACAGTTATATCCTACTACAGCCCGCAATCCCATTGACCCCCCCCCCAGGGGGAAACCTGTAGCAGGTCTCTATAAACTTGAAAACCCCATGAGAAAGGCACCGATGCTATTAGAAACATAGACGAGCCACCGTCTGAACCTTCCGGGTCGGCTGATCGCCAAGGCGAGTGCAGCCGGGCCTCACCATGCACATTCCCATGTCGGAGCTCAGGGTCTGTTCTGGCCCTTTCCTGGCCAAGCTACCAGATCATGAGCATGAATCACCTTTGACCGTGGAGGATCTAAGAAGAGTGCAGACCTTAACGTGGCTCTTTATCCTGCCTGTCGCGATGGAGGATGGATCTCCAAAACACACCAGAGTACGGATGGAGTGAGACGTTTCTGATCGGCTTCTGTTTACCAGAAATCTGAATGACTTCAGCAAATGAGTCATGTCTATCAGTGACGGATGGGGATGTGTTAAAAATAACAATGGTTGGGGGGGGGGAGTGACACAGATGGTCCTTGCTGTCAAGGGCAGCTTCGTTGGCTCCCCCTGCCCCACTCCCCTGTGCCAGAGCCCCGGCTGCTTCAGTGCCCCCACCCGCTCACTCCCTCCGCATGGTCTTCAAAAAGGAGGATTTGAAATCTGTCCCACCTGGCCATTTGGAAATCTAAGCCCAGCAGGACTCCATGCTATCTGTGTGTGTGTGTGTGCATGTGGGACGGGGGGGGCTCTTTCCCTGGCACCCTCCGGAGGAGCTTGGGAAGTGGGATATGGGAGCTCTGGGCTGGTTTGTTTATGCATGTGGCAGCACTTGAGTCGCATTCGGGTGCTCACGGGAAAAAGGTCACCATCAGACGTGGATCTGCAAGCCACCCCCCCCACCCCCCCGCATGTGGCGTCTCTGCCCTGTCGCCCGTCCCCCACGTCCGAGAGCCGAAATTAAAAAAGAACCTGCATCTACCTCCAAAGTGCACCGAAGTCCCACAGGGACTCGTACAAAAAATGCGCAGGACATAATGAATGTGGGAATGTTAAGTAGATATTTATTAATTGAATGTGGAAATACAGCAGCAGCATCACCAGGGGGCACTTTTAAGTGGATACCGTACTGATCGTACAGTGAGAAGAACACCGCTGCTGGAGCTAAGCATCCAGAATAATGAAAAATAAGCCAGTGATCTCAACATCAGTGCGCCTGCTATGACTATAGACAAAGGCGCCTGTTTGTGGAGTACGGAGCGAGTTCCTGGCAAACAGCTGTGATCAGAGATCAAGGCGTTGAGCCCGTGAGCTTGGTGACAGCGTTTATAGCTGTTGAGCGGCTCGAGTCATTAGCAGCGTCTGTTGGATTTGATGTAAATAGCGATCCTCCGACACCCGTGGTCCCACACTCTGATACGCATTTCCAGAGTGTGAAAAACTTTACGTTGGTGTTACTCCGGATGTGCTGGTGTAATCAACACCCTCTTCTGTCCAGGCTCCACTGACATTTTACACATTAGCCTTTTAGCCCTTGAGATATTTTAAGACAGATGATTGAGGTCAGTCTTTAATCGGGAAGTTCTGCAACCTGACGGGTGATGTCATTCAGCAAAAAGCTGACAGGGGTGGTGCCATTCAATGAAAATCTCAAAGATGATGTGAGCCCACAGGGGTGATGTCATTTAGTTAAAATCTCAATGAGACAATTTCATTCAGTAAAAATCTCATGCGGATGATGTCAATGCACTATGGATTGAGCCCCTTATTGTCCCCATTTTAACATTCAGAGCATAATAATTTTAGAGAGTACTCCACACCACCATGTGATCCCAACACGCTTGTCCTGCCTGCATGGGTGGGAAAAGAGACTGGCTTGCCTGCACACACATTAATACGCCCGTTCAAAGTTAACAGGGGGTGGCCTGCAGGAACACGTGTACCTCTGCATGTTTTTTGTGCACCCGGCCCTTGGCATGCATCGTGTACACCTAAAATGTTTCAGGTCTGTTTTCCAGATCATTACCCGCCGAGAGGTTAAGCCATTAGCTGGGCCGCATGAGCACGGGAGGCGTGATTCCTCATCATAATTAGCGTGCAGCTGAAAGGCGCATGGAAATTAGCATTCGCAGCAAGAGGCTGGGACTCGTCGACAGCCGGACAGCTGACCCGGCACCCACGAGCCGTGACTTTGAGAGATCTCCTGTGGGCCTGACGGCCATTAGATGCGAGGGGGGGACTTATCAGCCATTCAGAATGATGCAGGTGCCCTCTCGAGGAGCCACACGGACACATTAGCATGAGGGATAAGCTGTGCCTGGGGCCAGATTCTGCAGGTGGGGAACAGCCTAATCCCACCCCAACCTGTAAGGGGGTAGCATGTGGCTGACATCTCCACACTCACAACTTGTCGTGCAGCGGAAGGTGAGCATCATGGACTGATGCATGCTACCAACACAATTGGGGTGGGACTTACAGGGTGGGACTTACTTATTAGGGTGGGACTACAACTTGCCCGTGGCTGTCGCTGCCTCTGGCCTTTGAGGGGGGATATGGCACCACAAATGCAGATGCCTTGGTAGGTGTGGAGTGATACTGTATGGGGTAGTGAACAGAAATCTACATGGACTCCCACAAACAGATTTCATTCTGGGTAATCTGAGTGGCTGAACACTCAGTTCTACCTCATAGAATGGTATAATTAAAAAAAGGAAAGCTAAAATAAATAGTAGCATCCCCATGTTTATAAACACTTGAAGTACACCACTCATGATGCATCTGTTCTCCAAAATAGCTACTTAAACTGTTTGTGAATGGTCCAGTTCCTTTTTGAGGACAACTTCGCCCTTCAGCACATTCTTCTAAATTTACTCGCATCACGGAAACAGATAGGCGGCGAAGAGGGAATGTCGCGTAACAGACGAGAGACGGGAGGCTGTCGGATGGAGCAGTTTTCTGTCTTGTGCCGTCATTTGCATTGGGAACTTTTCAGAAGCCACACCTGACAAGCAGAAGGCAGCCACTGAGCATCAGGAGACCACTTTGTCAATTTATAAGTACTTACATCCTCCCCCCAAACACACACCACTTATCTCATGGGTTATGAACGAAACGCAGTTGTTTTTTTTAACCTAATCGGTTTTTTTACCTAATCGGTCCAGCATAGGAAATGCTTTTTTTCTGAAGTCTTCCTGCTTTTATAGATGCTGCAGTCATAGAGATTTCAGGGGCATTAGTGTTAGTGCCGTAGCATTACTCTTCTTCATCCTAGCCTATGTCCCGCGTCGTGGTAGAGGCCGCTTGGTTGCATGTTAATCTCCACTTGTTGTTGCGATCCAGGCCATCCACTGGATCCACATTTACTCGCTGCGTATCTTCCTTTAGCCAATCCATCTAGTACTTTTTCTGCCATCCTTGCAGGCGCTTCCCTGGGGGCACAGAGCCAAGCACACTTTCCACATCTTCTCCAAAATTCACAAAACACCCATGGATCAGTCAGGTCAGGCCTAGCCCTCAATTGCATGTAAAGTTATTTCTTGTTCGATTATCGCTGGCCAACATTCCACACTGTACTGATCAACTATGGCAAATTACAGACTTATATGAAGTAGTTTGGCATTATTTGGTTGGCCAGTACACCAGTTACTGTCTGCCACTTCATCCATGCGGCAGTGACAAGCCCCCTGGTCATCAACAGAGGTCGAACTGAGGTATTCGAAGCTGGTGACTTTTTTTGAGGCTCTGCCTCTTGGTCTGAATGGTGCCATTCATTTGCAGACACACTGCATGTGCTGTGTCTTCTTGTTGAGCTGCATTATTATCTGTTCTAGCCGTGGTTTCCACTGTTGTGCTCGCAGCTCAAGGTCTCACCATGTTTCGCTCACCAGCATGACGTTGCCATTCAGCAGTGCCCATGGGTGCAGTACTTGAATGTCTGCCGTGACCATGTCCATACAGAGTACAAAGGGCAGTGGAGAGTGTCGTGATCCCTGGTGGACACTCTGATAGTAAATGTTGGTGAGACTTTGATGGGGCATAGCGCTGATGATGTATGTCATCAGTACCTGTACGCTTCCGGGATGCCCTGAGACCGAAAGCGGTGCCATATGAGCTTGTGAGGGACCTTGTCAAAAGCTGTCTCCAGGTCCATGGACAGCCCATGGAGCGTTTTGCCTTTTTGCTGGCGCCACTCCATAAGTATACGGGTAGCATGAATTGCGTCCGTTGTTCCGCGCCCCTTGATGAAGCCGCACTGATTGGTGGAGATATTGATGATGTCATAGAGCCGGCTGTCTAGTACATTTTTGAAGAACTTCACCGTATGACAGAACAGTCAAACTGAATGGTAGTTCAAGCAGTCAGTGATGTCATTTTTGCCCTTCTATATAGGTATGGTGATGCTGGATGACCACGCCAAAGACCAGGATGAATAATGCTGTCAGAAGCCCTAGCATCTTCCAGATGTAGGCCAACATATTATCAGGCCCTGCGGCCTTACCGCTTTGCATTTTGCAGCTGGCTGTGGCCATGGAAGTTGGGACTGGCACAGCAAACATTACTATTCAATTCAACTCAGTGAATTTTTATATAGTGTCTTTCATAACATAGTTAGCCCAAGGAACTTAACGAGAAAGTGTGGCGATCCACTACTACATCGTTTATATAAAATGGAGCATAAAACAGGGAAAGAAAGAAAGAAAGAAAGAGAAAGAAAGCCAGAAGACAAGAGAGGAGATGAGCCAAAAACTCCCAATTATGGAGGAAAAACCTCTGGGGGTCCAAGGTCAACTGGCTGCCTATCCCACCGAGCATGTTAACACCATGGAATAGAAGGAAAGTGAGGCTGCTTTAATAAAGCAAGGCATACAACGTTGTGATCAGTGAGCCATTTGGTCTGTGTGAAATGGCAGATTGTAGGCCATACCCACGATGTCAAAGTATGGGGGCGCAAGTAGGCACACCCCCTCACTCTGTGAAGCTCTCTGAGCATGGCTAACAGCACACATATGGGAGAGAGCACCTATTGTCAGATGGAAGCCGTGTATCTACGAGAGGGCCTTCAGCTCTATTGGATTAACTGGCTATTCCAGGCCGGGAGAATCATTTGAAAAGTTTAGATTAAAAAGACGCTTCCTATAATATTATCAGCAGGATCAGCACTGTGTGACCAAAATCCAACACAAAGTTATAGAAATTTAATCAGGGAGACTTTCAGTCTGTGTATAGCAGGATTTTGTGACAGACTGATCCTCACAATCTTCTTATTAATAGATCAGCTGTGATTAAAATCAACTAAGTAGCATTGCGCTGGCAGGGAGGAGATCGCGATGACGGTCAGCAGCCAACGCAAGCGCTCGCATCGTTAATGGATCTGTCAGGCTTGTTATAGTGTACGTCTCGCCACACTGTGAAGAAAGGTTAACAGAGCACAGCCTCCAAAATATTATCGTTAGGAAATTAATTTTAATAAAGCTTTTATTCAATAAGGCCTCTGCCCGGATAGAGAGTGCCAAACCCAGAGGACCCTGGGGCCATCACAGGCCTTGCTGGAAAGGTCAGAAACCATTAGTCTGTTAATTAGGGAACGTGTAAAGGTGACAACAGCCATGGAAATCGCAAAGTGAAGCCTTTATAGTAGATAGCGAGCCTGTAGGTGATTTTATTGGTGGCGAGTGGGGGTGGGGGATAAATAGCAAAGTTCCTGAGTTCAGTAGCACCCTAAAAGCCAAAGGGCATTAGTGCTGAATGGTCAAGTCTTTTTTCCGTTGTGTGAAGCCCACAATTTTATTTCAGAAGTTCTGGTTAGGTTCCGTGTTGAAATTGACAGTAGTGGCCAATGTAGTAATATAAGTATTATAGAGTAGGGTAGAATATGGTAAAGTGATATGCTGGACAATACTGCTCTTTCTGTGACTTACACCCAAAGTCTTCATGTTAAATTCTATATTCCTGAGTTCACTGCTGGAATTTTTTAATTCCTAAAAAAGTCCTTCATAAAATTCCACGATACAAAAATAATTTGACGCAATACATTTATTTTTCTGTTAACACTGTTTGTTTGTCGATGGCCAATCCTGCTGCAGTTATCAAGCCAATTTGGTAGAGCCAAAATTTCTCATTGAAGATCCAGCTCCTGGAACGGCATTGTCTTTTATTTTTGACTTTTTAAATGTATTTTTCTAGTGTGATCTTCATACACACATATAGTACAGGTTGGATTTAAATTTAGTGATTAAATATCAAGTATCAGGATCACGTTTCCACGCATTTCGTATTCGATTTTCTCAATTCATTTTCCTAGACGACCCTCTGAACCAACAGCTCCTCCCACCTATTTGAGTGGTTATTTTTGTCTGTATTTAACATTAGTGACCCTGTTACACCACTGAGAACATTAGCATCTGTCTCTCTAGACCCTCTTGCCACTATCCCTGCAGATCAGTACATCAAACACAGTACTTACCCATTATAATCTTTATTCGTTATTTTATTTGCTGATTACACATTTTCTCAGTATTTACCTACGACTTACATGCTTTTTCCCTTATTTATTTGGTACTACCTATATTTTATTTGGATTCATCTGCTTTTTTCAGTATCTATTCGTGATTCATATGTATCTCATGAGTATTTACTTGGTATCACTTGATTTTTATCAGTACTCTTTTCCCACCTATCAGTCACTTGCTGAGCGACGTGTTTCCCTCCTTGCCTTCCTTCACAGAAACACCGCAGTGGAGACGCTCCTCACACTTCACCGTGAGCCCGAGAGGCAGGTGCCGGCGCTGACAGGAGTGAAGGGAGACGGCTGTCACTGGCCCGTCCTGGAAGTCTGATGCTTTTCATTCTCGGAGCAGCAAAGCTGTTGTGTGCCACCTCGCTTTCCCATCATCGCTGTCTCTGCGTTGCGCGTCAGAAGGGGTCGGATATCTCTCCATTCCCATCCCAAACGACACTTACGGTGAATCCGGGGGGCTGTTGCCAAAGATGGGATGAAGCCCCTGAGATGAAAAGCTCTTTATCATTTCATTTGAGTGCAAGGCTTTGAAGAGCCTTTGCTCTCTTTGGCAGACGTGCAAGAGGAAGCTTTGTCAGGAAAATTGTTCTAATGCTAATCCCATTTCATGCCAGCTCATTCCCGCTCAGCGTAATATCGGCAACTTCCACCAAGTACTGCAGAGGAAATGGCACAATTGAAATTCTCCCCTCTGAAGTCTATCAAAGCTGAAATTGGACATGGATACTTCCTCGCTTCAATTTTCCGGCTGTGAAAAGGGCAAGTGCCAGTGAAGAAGTCGACAAGGTCTGATTTTACAGAGCCCAACATCCCTCCATACCTGTCGCTACACCTCCCACGGCAAATTAATCAAGAACAAGTGACCGTGAACATGAAAACCTCTGTTTACAGCACCCATCCATCCATCTTCCATAACCACTTACCCAGTACCGGGCTGTAGTGAGTTTGGAGCCTATCCCAGGAAACAAAGAAGAATCTTAAAAATACGATTATAAATGCATTACTAATGACTTCATTCCATGTCCTGCGAAACAGCTACTTCACTTTATGCACTTTTGTCCCTGGAAAGTCCTTTGGGGTCATGAGGACCTTAAGAAATGAGGAATCAGAAGCGCGGGGGGGGGGGGGGGGGGGGGGGGGGGGGGGGGGGGGGGGGGGGGGGGGGGGGGGGGGGGGGGGGGGGG
>JAODKC010000002.1:21890560-21906053 GCA_026777985.1 Mormyrops attenuatus
CATTAATCTGTGATAGACTGACCTTTCAACCTCCCTTTCCTACTCTTTCACCGCAGAAGCATGCCACAGTCCAGGCTAGAAACACTAGAATATAGGTCTGAATGAGTGAGCCTTTTCAATCCTTCAGTCCTACTAGTTACATTTAGGCAATAATTCTAAATATCCATTAAACCATGTAAATCCAGTGGATCTGAGCAACTGATGCTGATAAGTGAAAGTCTGAGGTTAAGTGAAATGAATTTGTCCTATTGTGATGTGCTTAACGGCGTGTATAGCACCCCTACTGCACTGGCCCACATTTTAAGGTTTCCATGCCACTGGAGCAAGTGGGCTCCTTGGAGGGAATCACATCTGACTGAGAGCTGCTCTTGTTACGCAAAGGCAAAGCTTCACCCTGCACTAAACGGCTCGAATTAATAGCTGATGCTACAAGCCTGAGCACTAATTAGAAACTGCCGACATTAAACAGAGGGAGAGAAAATAATGGAAACAAAAGCAGGTTGCAGGGGCTGTCAGTCATGATTAACAAAAGAGCTGTCAGTCAAATGGCCCTGTTAAGAAAGGACCTCCACAAAAAGCTAGCAGGGCGCTATTGGCGAAGCGCCAACATCGTAAACATGACGCTCCACTGAAAAGCAGCGTCGACGCGTGTTTGATAAAGAGAGCGGCAGCAAATGTACCCCGCCATGTACTTCGATAGGCCCTCACGCAACTGTATGCATTCCAGTTCACGTGTTTACACAGCAGGCAGCATAACCCCCCCACTCAGCAGGCCATCCAGTGGGTATAGCTCAGGGAATGGTGATTTCCTAAAATTTACAGTGACACTGTAAAGGGTTAAAAGTTACATGGTATGTATATAAGGTGTGGGATGGTTTTCTGAATTTTGATGAATGAAAAAACAGGGTGCTGACACTGTACTTAAGGCCATGTTTTTAGTAGCTTGTAAACATTGAAAATGCATTATAATGCATTCATAAAGCATTATAAAAACGGCTAAACATAATTATAGTGCAATATAGACAAGTGCTTCATGAACCATTCATAATGCATAATAATCATGGCTATTATGTGCCTTTTGTTTGTTAATAAATATAGCCATTTTATTAATGCTTTATGAATGCATTATAATATATTGTGAATGTGTGGTGAGTGCTGATTTAGAGAGTATCCCAGTAAGCAGAGAGCATTAGGCTAAATACGCTCCCCCACATACACAAAGACGCGGTCATTTATACAGTCAGTCATGAAAACATGGAAGGTGGGGTCAATGTCATCTCAGGGCCCCAGAGATCTGAAAGAGCATCTCTACAAACTGACAGAGGTCCCAGCTGTGCTTACATCTCAAAAAATAAGGATGTTCTTAAATGAGTTATTCCCGCATGTTACACGACTGTGATTTTTATGCAAATTCTCACCTCCTGCTCTCTCAACAAGAAAATAAACCAGCCGTCTGTTGAATGATCCCTTGACTATCTGTTGTATTTACATTGTTTGGGTCTGATTATCGAGGTCCACATGCGGATCCACAGTAAACAGCCTCCGTTTCCACGATTCTAAAACAAATTTGTTAGTAAGTCAGTCATGACCTCCAACATGAAAGTTTCTAAGGATAGGACACTGCAATGGCTTGGGGTGAAGAAAATGTAAATTTGGTAAGAGAACGCTGTTTATTTCGGCCTTTGGTTTGTGGGTTTAGGGTTGCACCCTTGGTGCTCTGACATTCCCCTTTCCATTCCCAGGGCAGCATTGGCCGTCCGGGTTCCATGACGTGGGATCCTTTACGAGGGATGAAGTTTGGGGGGGGTGAACTGATCCACTTCATTTAGCTGCCATTGATTTTCTGTCCGGTCTCCTTATATCACGTTTCCACAGCTTCACGATGGACTTAATTTATCCCCAGCAGAAAATCAGCTGGTACCTACTTTCCTACAGCCCCTTATAACTCCATGTACTGATAAATAATAATTTAGGAATATGAGAAACACCATACATATCTAACTATATCTTCATTATATTCTATAATGAAGTCTGCCTGCAACTCCATTCATTGCTTTTGGGTTCATTTAAAGCCATAGACAGTATAGCATGTCATTCAAGCGTTGCCCCTGATGATAAAGAACATATTGATGTTAAAATGCTCATGTTGTTTCAAAATCAGAAAAGAAATTAACTGTTTTCTTGTTTAATTGTGCAGCAGGTTTCCGGCCGCATTCTCTGCCAGCCTTATTGGCTTGCCTCCCTTTGAAGAAGTTTAATTAGAATGACCTCCAGGGCCCCCAGATAGCGACGACAAAGCGGGAGGACGAGTCCCTCACGGACGCGAGACCCTGGTACTTCGACGCATGACGAGGGCTGAATGTCAAAAGGCCGCCTGTAGCCGCCTCTAGCTGTCAGTCTGCCGCTGACTGAGGCATTAAGCTCTTGCCGTTTATTTTGTGGAAATGAAAAATAATAACCTCATCGGAAAAGGGCAGCGGACCGTGCATTTTCATCGGCGGCATCGGGCTGTGCACACGTCTCCGAGAGGCGCTCAATGCAGGAGCCCGAATACCTGCCGTCTGATTTCATAATTTACCATTAGGGCCGTCCGCTTAGACAGGAAAATGAGTTTGCCAAAGGGACAGAAGGGCCCCACGTCAGTCGGTGGGCAGTGGCGCCCCCTGTGGGGGTGTGAGACACAGAAGGGCCCCACATTACATGGTGGGGAGGTCAGCCCCTCCCCTGTGGGTGTCTGAGACACAGAAGGGCCCAGCATTAGACGGTGGGGAGTGTCGCCCCCTGTGGGTGTGTGAAACACAGAAGGACCCAGCATTATACGGTGGGGAGTGTCGCCCCCTGTGGGTGTGCGAGACAGAGAAGGGCCCCACATTACATGGTGGGGAGGTCACCCCCTCCCCTGTGGGTGTCTGAGACACAGAAGGGCCCAGCATTAGACGGTGGGGAGTGTCGCCCCCTGTGGGTGTGCGAGACACAGAAGGGCCCCACGTCAGACAGTGGGGAGTTCTGATATCTGTCGCTATGACACTCAAAGATGGAGGGGGGCATGGGGTAATGAAGGTGGGTGTTAAGGATAAAATGTGTCACTGTCTTTCGCAGCTCGACAGTGAGGCTGGCCTGTGATCATGGAGACCCCCACATTCACTGTGTGGCCCTAAGCAGCCCATAAGGTAACCTTAATGTTTAAAGGGAAGGGTAGAGCTAGATCAGTGAGGTTACACACGATTAGAAGAGCGATTCATTTAATTAACAGGAAAATGGCTTGTTTGTGAACGAGGCGCTCTCCACTTCAGGCTGCTGTCTGTATCAATAATAACAGGCTGAGCTGAAGCAGAGCTAAACGCAGTGGGTCTGAATCCCAAGGTTGGGGACGGGCTGCCTGACTGAATGGAAGATGCTCTGCATGGGCCTGTCGCCTCTGGGAATGTCTGAAGCCATGTGCAGTTCCACTGGAAGTTGGCAACAGGAGTGACAGAGACTGGCATTCCAAGTGTAGGAATCCGCACGCCACCACCCTCGGAATCGCTTAATTAAGGGAATTAGACAAATTAATTATCAGGCTGAAACAGAAGCGGCACCTATGGGATGCCATGGGGGGTGGGGGGATGGGTGAGGGAGCTCTCTCTGCTTTCAGTTCCAGCTTCGGGTCTGGCAGGAGGGTACCGCAGGGCCCTGGACAAGATGTTTTTAATTTAACGATCAAGTCTGTCTGTTTAATATGCCAACCCTTCATGAAATTCATCAAAAAAGGTATTTATGATACTTATTTTTGTTTAAATAACAGAAAATCATACCAAATTAAAACCTGAATATCGTTATAGGTCAATTTGTGTGGTAATTAGCTTAATTATAGTGCCCCATGGTGACCCCTTTAACTGCATGGTGTGTGTGTGTGTGTGTGTGTGTGTGTGTGTGTGTGTGTGTGTGGAAAGCAGGCTAGTAAATGCCCCTGGTACACTACCCCATTAAATGCCCCAAACAATCTTCACGGAAGCAATCTGCGGTCAGTCTAATTACCAAACAAAAGGGAGTTTTAAACGTTCCCGGCCATTCAAGAGTGGCTCCTTTATTCAGTTTAATGGGAAAACTGGGCCAGTGCCAACAACATTAGCACCATAGGACTCCCTGTTAGCAGAAGAGAGTGTGTAGCAACGATAAGCAAACGTGGCCCTCGATCAGGGCAACAATAACCTAACATGATATATGACAACAATGGCCATGTCAGCCAAGAAAGGCCCGATTACCCCTTAATTAGACATCCATTATGCCATTGAAATCAGCTGGAAGCCTTGTACCGCATGCTGGGAAAGATGCTGGGGGAGCCATTCTTACGTTAAGGGCACAATGGGTGGGGTTTCAGTCTTAATTGAGGGCAAGAGGAGTGATTAGAGCATTAAAAGAACAGCAGAATAAAAAAACAACCTTTGGGAAAGTGAACGGCCAGGTATCCAGTAGGGGGCAGTGTAAATGACACGTTAAGGGGTAGAGGCGTCACAAACCCAGTGGGCAGTTGTGGCTGTGGGAACCTGGATGATGGACCGTGATTATCACGAAGAAATGCAATGTTACGAAATTTCACAATCGTCACAAGTGTCACCGGGAGCATGGCAGCTGCATGCACCCAATAACCGTGGACCAACCGGACCTGGAAATCTTCATAATGCCCCAACCAGCCCCATGTCCGTTTTTCCACAGCACGTACCAGTGGTGGTAGAAGGAAATGAAAAATCCAGATCAATCGGGTGCTTTACGTGTCCCCTAGTTGTGTTGATTCAGCATTCCAGAAGAGTGCCATTATATGCAAATCAATAACTCGCCGCAATAAGACTCGCCCACTATATTATATTCAAAGGCTTGGTAGGATCAAATTTCTACACAGGACTGTTCACAGTTCATGCATCACATAACCCTATCATACATTGAGTGTTTATTTGATATTTTGAACAATCTATAGAGCTAAAGTAAATTACCATTCACATCCACGTGTTCACTGATTACATTTAAATATATACGAATCAGTTACATGTGCAGAAACATTTCTACACAGTTAACATCTTTCTCTCCTGATTCTTATAACCGTCTCTGCATAGGATGGTGCAGCATAGTGTTTATTTTCCTGAATCTGGGTGTAATATTTGCCACCTGCTACATAAACGGCCAGATATATGGATTTTGTGCCCCGAGATGTTGACTCATTTTAATTTAAGCTTGTTGAACAAAGTCCAAAAAAACCCTTCTACCTTTTCTGTGAGACTCTAAAGCTGGTGACATCAGTTAGGGGTTTAAAGAGAAGCTAAGCTTGTGGTCTTGCCAAGTGCCGTCCTGTGTGGGGCCAGCAGGCTAATTAAAGAGGTGCATTTGTTAGAAGTATACAACTTGTGTGGCCATCTTACCCAATCAGCTTGCCTCTTTGTCTGCGATGACCGCACTCCGTTTAAAAACACTACTTACATGGTCTGACTGCCCATCTATTGCTTATACTGTCTCTTCAACTCCTGGGAACAGTTGTTTTTAATGCTCCTCCCCCACCCAGAATTATTGGATGCTCAAGAGGTGTTTTATGGGCCAAAGCTGCTGCCAAAGTATTGGGCCGCTGACTTAGCATTGCTGCTAGTGTTTGAATGCGGCACGTTGCAGTAAAATGCTACTTCAGCACGCCACATGCTAATTCCAGTGACTCTTGGCACTGTTTTTGCTCCTGAGCTTTTATCTGAAGGCACGTGTCTGATTTTTGCATCTCCTAATGAACACGGACACCGGGATGTTTATGCGCTACCTTTTCAAATTGATAGCTTGCTCGTGTAAGTCAGACTCGAACCCATAACCCTTTGGGCACAATTCCAGCTCATTCACCAGCCTTCTATCAAATATCTGCAGTCTGTCCAGGTTGCCTTGACCACCTCCCCCCCCCCCCCCCGCCTAAACATGTTAGCGTTGTCCACAGTGTACCCTGCTGCTGTCTCTGTGGGGGTCACCTCATTAATTTTCCTCAGACCTACACTCATCCCAAGTCAAAAAACAGGCAAGGAAAATCTCGCACGCGGGACACGACCTCTTTGAACCTCTCCCCTCCGGTAGGGGCTACAGATCACTGTGCGCCAAAACAGACGAGCACAACAGCTGTTTGTTCCCACAAGCTACCACCCTTAAGAACAACTGACCCAGCTGCCTCAGATCAGTCTCCACTATTATCCCCCATTACCCCACAATACCCCACTGCTGTAAATAACTAACTCACTGTATTTATTGCCTTGTACATCAAGCATTTATTCCTACATTCTTTGTACTGACATGCACTCTTGCACTCTTTGTACACTTATCACCCACATATGCATGTTACATATATCATCCGGACAGTTCCTGGCTATTATCTTGCCCTGACAGTGTGTCTGCTGTTTGTATGAGAAACGGTCTCACAGGAAACAAACTCCACATTTGTAAGAATATACTCAGCCAATACACCTGATTCTGACGGCTATAGTTTCCTTCTCTCCCATAGCGAGATCCTCCAATCCCAGGAAGCAGAACCATTCTTTGCCCCTCTGAATTTCAAACACCGTGTCTCCCAGCCCCCCGCAAATGTGCACCAAAAACTGTGCGATCTGTCCCCACAGCTAGATAGTTAGCCAGGCGGCTGTAATGCTGCTTACACAGAACAAGAGGATTCATTCTGACTACGGAGATTCGTCCTTGAGGACATTATTTTTTTATTTTTTATTTCTGGCACAGCCCTCTTCCTTCTCTGCCAAAATGGAATTCGCCAAAGACTCCTTTAAAGCCATCTTCTGAGATATTTAAAAAATGGGCAAATCAGACCCGGCGGTCGTTATGAGTCTGCCTTTCAAAACTCCAGCAAGGAGGCCTGCTCATTTGCAACCTGAAACTTATCCATTTGCCGCAAAGTACGACTGTCACTGATGTTTCTGTGGACGTTCTCTCATCAGGCATTCATCCAAACATGCACCAATCATGAGCGCCTCAAGGCTGCTCGATAATGCAGGCCTGCGGTAGGCACTTCAAAGCAGAGTGCCGTGCGTATCAGGAAAAAAAAATGTTTCAGTTGAGAAAATTCTAGCTGCAACTTTTTATCTCGGAGATTTTGTTGATTGAGGCGGTGAGTCAGTGACAGTGTCCTTGGTGCATTGGGGCCCTTGCAATAACCTGTGACAGCCCCCCGGAGGGAGAGCTCCATGTCAGTTATTGGCATGAAGGCTGTATTTGTTCACCAAGCTACGGGGGAGTTGATTCATGCAAGCGGATGCTGAAAAGGCCTTTCAGTTGGTTCAGGCTGGTGATAATAGCTGACAGAAAGTTACCATTACATCAGGTCCAGCCCGCAGAATCTTTTTAATGATGTTCACAGAGGCATTTACAAAATAGCTTCTGATCACCTGATTCAGAATGACAAAAAGTGACAAAACTGATGAATGCTTGTTTTCATGTTTTTCTGAATTACGCTATTGGCAATAGAGTCATCTCCTAATGCTGTCTGTCCCCCACAGAGTCTGGCTAACTGCCCCCAGAATAGACAGGCACAAACAAATAGGTTCAAGCAGAGAAATAATTGGGCCAGGGGCTCAGGTGTGGCAGTCTTCAGGTGCTCTGAAATCCTCCCAGGCCAAGATGCCATGAGCGGAATCTGGGGAGCAGCTATTACAGTATCAACACTGGGATTTCCATTTCATTTTTCCTGACACAGCTACAGAACCGCCCATCCATGGCTCAACCCCAGAAGGAGGACCTATAAGAGGCCATCAGACATGTGAGGGGCCTTCAGAAGTCATTCAGTCAAAGCCAGGGTGTGGGTGGATGAGGCTGTGGAGGAGGCGGAGAATGGGGGTTTGAGCATGGAGCTATTTGCTGAAGAGCAAAGAAAATTTTACACGTCTAAAAAGATTTTTTTTTTAAAAAAAAACAACCACCCCCGGACTTAATGGAGTAGCCAAAATTTATGTCTGGGACAAATGTCGACATCTCTCTCTGGATTCCTTCTTAATTCCACCCCAATAAGCTAAGTCAGACACCAATGATGAAAGAAATATGGTGAAAAATGTGAAAAGGTAGATTGGGGGGGGGGGGGGGAGATTAAATACCATGGACAAGAATGCATGATGATGTCTGGTCTAAGCTCACTAGCCTCTCATATGGCGGCCAGATTTCGGTTCAGCCATCATGATAGCAGTTAATCAGGCTAATTTCTCATTTGTGCTAAACTCTTCCCTCACTCCCCCACAAATGTGGCAGATCTGGTGTCTTGAGTGTAATCAGTAAACCATTTTCATTGAGGAGACACTGAGCAATATAAAGGGGTGGGACAGCAGTGGGTGCTGTGGTCAAAGAACCGGCCACATGTGAAATGCAAAATTAACAATCTGAATCTGTCTTCCTGTACGCAGCAAACAGAGGCATGTGACGCATGGAGGAAGGAAATTATTAATGGGGACTTTATTTTCAAATGCAAATAAGAAAATAGAAGCAGCAGTGGTGCTGGCCTTGGGTCACACATTACGGTTTGGGTGAACTTTTGGGGGTATAAACGAAATCAAACAAAACCTGACTTTGCCTCCTCCTCTGGGTGCCCACGTCTGTCTTCCCCATCCAGACCCCCATTTACGGGGGTGCCACCTTCAGATTAATAATCTTCCCCCTCAGGTGGAAGTCTATCAGTCCATGACTGTGACATGGTTCTGGAGATTGTACCCCCTCACAAATTTGAGATGCACCCTAAGTCATTTTGTTCTGTACTGGGAATTGCAATATCTCACATTTGTGTCCAGCATCCTGATTGGCTGAGGGATGACTTCCTGCAGCCGTTAACCATTTCAAATCATTCTAACAAACTAGATGAAGCCGTACAAATCTGAATTGTTCATTTTCTGCACTGCTGGCCACAAAGCTGTGAGTTATTGACCAGGGTCCCTTCACTACTGAACAACTGTGAAGCTTCGGCCCCCGACTTCCTGTCTGCTGGAAGAAAGGCCAGCCATCTGGGATACGGGCTATTCCATTACATTCAATAATTCCAGTCTCAATTAGCCACTAAATTAGTATTTTTGGACAGCAGCTCAATAATTTATTCAGGTGACACTAAACTTTTTAGTGGGGTATAAGTTACAGTCAATTAACTCTGTTAGTCCTTCATACTGGAATCTGAAACTCGATTGTAAGAAGATGTTCAGCTTCTTCCTCCATAACCTTCTTACCATTTTTGGTTCAGTGATCCTGATTAGCCAATGATTTGTGCTTTAAATTTCTGATATGATGTACTTTTTACTGTTTCCCACAGGACTGTTTTCCTGTGTTTTGTATCAAACAGACAGTAGGATACTGGAAAATACATTAATTAAACAAAACAATTGCACAATGCATACAAGGACAGAGAGAGAGAGAAAGAGAGAGAGATTAGGGTTATGCCCATAGAAATGAATGGAGAGTCCCCAAATAGATATAGATACCTAATCTTAAGTACGACCCTTACCAGCTTACCTCAACCATGATCCAGCCCTTACCATAAGCATACCAAACAAAATACAAGACTTTTGGCATTTTTAATTTTTTGATTGCAGTCACAGATTTTTATAAAATTGAATTTCCCCTTGTGGAGACTGAAAGAAGTGTTCCTACAACGTCAAAATAACATGTTTTTCTCACATTGTGGGGACATTTGGTCTTTACAATGTAATGTGCACCTGGATCACTCACACACACACACACACACACATAGCTTTTCATTCTAAAATGTGGTAGGTTCTTCAGTTCAAGCTCATTTCCGATAAAGTGTGTATATCTCAAATCTATAATGAACAAATATATCAACCCTGGTATTAATTAGAAACAATATCATTTGCAGAAACAACTATATCAATGCAGAGTCCAGAGAATCTAACTAATGCCATAACTCTAATTGTAAAACCTAATGCTTTTTTTCAGGCTGTTCTCTGTTGTGGCTTTGTTAGTCCCAGGCAATCATAGTATTAAATTAGGTAGGGAATGAGTCACACAATGCATCTCTCTTAGGCAAACAGAACAGTGGCTTTAAATCACACTGCAGCTATAGAATGCTGGCGCGGCAGCACGATGCAGAACTTCTCAAGTTACTTCAGCGTATCTAAGTATCTAGCAAATAAGGAGGAACATCAGGACAGGAAGTGTTTCTCGTGTGTGTGCCGGCTATTGATTACTCATACAATAATGGTGCCATGGGCTATTTAATTAGCACATCAGACAGTGCACTTAGTCAAAATGGGCTAATTTGTCGTTTCAGATTGCGCGTTAATGGCTAAGCCCAAAATCTCGGCTAATGCCCAAGGAGCAGATGTGTGGGAAAGACATTCAGCTGTACCCCATGACAAACACAAAACGAAATGACAATAATGGATCTGTCAGCTCCATTACGTATAAGGAGCTTTGACAATCCCGCTGCCTGGGGTTAATAAACCCCAGCCTCAGAGAATTAGAGCCTGAAAATGGTTTTAATAAAGTGTTAATTCAATAACGCTGTCTGTAGTCTGGGGGGGCGATGGGCCCCCTGGGCCCCTCAAAGCTGTGGGGGACCCCATCGATTAGGCTGGAAACTGACAGATCATATATGATGAGATTGAGACATTTGGAGAAGCAAACATGCTGGTGAGCTGTAAGACATAAGAACCCTCAGTGTGCGTCGATGAGGCACAATGAAGCCATTGTGAGAGGATGGAACAGCCTGATTGGCTAATTCACTGACCAACAAGTAACTGGTTGATATAATATTGTGCCAGCATATCTGAATAATAATGCAACCCTGCTACTGGCTTAAAATGTGACATATAAACTTTACACACAGGGCTAGATTGGAACCCAGAAACATGGAGGTCTGAGACTACAGAGAAAACCTCTCGGCCTCAGTGCCACCACTAGCCAGGAGGCATCCCGTGCCTCCTCACCTTTTGAGTAGGAACAGAAAATAAAGAGGAGCGATTCATAGCCCCGTGGGTCTTTAATCTCCCAGACAGGTACACAAACACTCACACAGACTGCACATTAAAACTAAGAGATTAAGATGAAGAGATTAAGAGTTCTTTAGTGTTGTTGTATAACAATGAGATGGTGTTTGCAGAAAACCGCTGATGCGCTTCAGACAAAAAACACGCTAATAAATTCACAATAAATACATGAATAAGTTCACTCTGTGGTAACAGTTGTGGCGTAGAGAGAAGCTGAAATACGACTTTCAGCATACAGTGCAGATAAGGGTTTAGTTGGTATCAATGCTGGGGTATTTTAGTAAATAAATACAAGCGGTGAGTAAGTAAACAGTGCAACATAGTGGAGCAAAATGAGACGTTTATGTATATACTTCTTCCCCCCACTGTACTGTCTATGGCGAATGGGAGGCCCTAAATTTAAGAAAGAACAAATTTACTTAAGGCCATGTTTTTAGTAATTTTTAAACACATTCATAATGCATTTTAATGCATTCATGAAGCGTTATAAACATAGCTAAACTTATTTATAAAAAGCCATAACCCATTATAGCCATTTTTATGATGCATTATGACTGCCTTATGAAGCTCTGTAGACTCCTTTATAATGCAGTACAAAGCATCCTTAATGCTCATACCGACGATTATATCACATTATGGAGGTATCTATTGTCAGGGTCGGTGCCTATCCATCCCTGTCGTATATGTTTGATCTCTGTTTAGCGAGCAGGTGTTGCTGGCCATCCTGTTCCTTCTGTCATTGTAATAGTTCCTAATATGAAGTTCCCTGGGCTGCTGTATAGCTCAGTGGGTTGAACGTGTGGCCTCCAATGAGCATTAATCAGTGGCAGTAACTTAAGCCTTATCCAAACCCTGGTTCAGTGTGGGGTATTGTTGTTACTCCAAAGAGTTGTACCCCTGTTTTTTGTCTAGCTCCGCTCTGCCAAACCTTCCCGATTCTCCAGCCCAAGCCCCTTCCTGTCCTCCGTCTCCTCCGTCGTCCTGCTCGTGACCTCCCAGTGTTTCTTGTCTGCCTTATCTGACGGATCTCCCCGGTGCTTGGACTTTCGGACCTTGTTCTCCAGACAATGACTCTGCCTGCCCCTCTCACTGTGCTTGTATGCTCTGATCTCAAAATAAAGATCACTCTAGCCAGTATCTCCCCTGACTGGTGTATTCTCTACAGAATACCTTACAAACACATGGACACCCTGGAACTGCACACCTAACTCGAGGACACCCAGACACAGATCGCCCAACTTATTGACCTGCTCGGTCTGATACAACACGGTATGACAGCGACCACTCCTCTTCCCAGCTCACCATCACGATCCCCAGTGCCTGTGGTGATACCTGATTGGTATGATGGTAACCCAGAATCATGCTGGGCGTTCCTAATGCAGTGCGGGATTTTTATTGAGCACCACCAGGACCACTTCCACAGCGTCGAAAATCGGGTAAACTTCTTCATCTCCCTAATGAGCGGGCAGGCCCTGGAATTAGCGACCGTGCTCTGGGTAGAAGATAGTCCTCTTCTCCACTCCTCACGTGCATTCCAGACTATCTTCAGAGAGGTCTTCGATCAGCCAGCCATGGGGCACAGTCGAGGTGATTGCCTTTATGAATTATGTCAGGGCATTCAACCAGCCACCGAGATTGCCTTGGAATTCCGAACTCTGGCTGCTGCATTGGGCTGGCCCTCTGATTGTTTGCAGATATACCACCAGGCATTGAATCCTGAACTCCAGGCCTGCCGTTGCAGGACCATGTGCAGCTCTCCATAGTTTTGGATAACATCGTTTGGGTGAGACGCCGCTTGCTCCACAGCCCAGAGGGGCAATGCCCCTCCCCGTTGCCCCAACCATCTGAATCCAAGCCCATGCAGGTTGGTTGAGTGCCTCTCACCCCGGTGGAGTGCTCCCAGAGACTCCAGCAACATCTCTACCTGTACTGTGGGGCTGCAGGGCACATCGTCCGAGCCTGCCCTGTGTGCCCAGAGTGGAAGCTGCAGGAAACCGTCCAGATAAGGGTACTCTTGCCTGCTCTCATTTCCCAGAGTCAGATGGCTGTTCTGGTTACTTTGCAGTGGGTGGGGAGCCTGGTGAAGGAACATGCCTTACTGGACTCAGGCGCCGCAGGCAACTTTTTAGATGTCAGGTTTGCCACCCGGCACCAAATCCAGATGCAGCCGCTATCCGTTCCTCTCAACAGTGTAGGGGGTTGATGGTTCACCACTCACCCCAGGCTGAGTCACGCATCAGGCTGCCCCTCTCGAACTACAGGTGGGAGTTTTGCATACTGAGCCAATTTGATTCCTAATCCTCCCCTCTGTGAGGGACTGGGTGATTCTGGGACACCCCTGGCTTCAAACACACAACCCCTGGATCGACTGGAGGATAGGGAAGGTCCAGGCCTGGTCGGAGAAATGTTTTGCCTCCCGTTTAACCGTACCATGCAGGGTGTCATCAGTGGAGAGTCCACAACACGAAGACATGTCGATCATCCCGCCACAGTGTCAAGAGTTCCGCGATGTGTTCAGCAGAGCCAGCTCCTTGCCCCCGCATGCCCCTCGGACTGCGCCAGAGTCATGGCTTCTTAATCAATGTTTTTTCATGTTTTTATTTTGACCCCTCAAGGTCCTTCGAATTTGTACCATTCCCAGTGTGTTCTGTTTTGCTAATAAACACCTTATGTCTTGGAGCTGCAAGCGGATCATCACCTTCATTTTACCTGCCTGTGCCATGCCATGCCATAACAATCTATAGCGCATTATAGATGAGAGCTTCCTAAAGCATTCATAATGCAAAATACACATGGCTATAATGTGTTATACCTTTTTAGAAATATTTATAGCCAATTTTCTAATGCTTTATAGATGCATTATCATTTGTTATGAATATGTTTATATGTTCATCAATTACTAAAATCATGGCCTTAAGTGTTACCAAGCAAACAAGTAAATAAATAACAAACAAATAAATATCAAACAAAGAAATATTCCTCGATCTGTACATTTGAGTGGTTGGTGTTGAATTTTCTAGAATGCCGAGGAATGAAAATGTGAATGGCAGGATGGAGTCTTTGGAGGTGTTGAAGAGAAAAAAAACAGAAAAAAGGAGGGAAGTCTTCATGTCATCCTGCCTCTCTCACATACAGTGTCTTCATCTGAACAACCCCCGCCCCCCATATATTCTGCTGTTTTATATGGCCGAACACGGTAGAACTTCCCTTCCATAGGAGATCGAAAAGTTTGTCTTGTGTGTGTTTCAAGGGCAAACAGAGACAGCTAGCTGTGACAGGTACCCGTGCCGGAGACAGAGTGCTGCCATTGTTTTAGTTAATTCCAACTCGCCCCGGGGCTGACAGGGCCTGGTGGGGCAAGGTCACACTCTGCCGTCTCTTTCTGTGAGATACAGAGGGCGCGCAGTCATTCTGCCCAGCAGAACATGTGTTTAAATCGAAAGCCAAAGTGGGGGGAGGCGGGCTGCTGAAATTGGCAGGATTCTACTGCAGTAAACAGCTGTAAATGCTGGCAATTAAAAAATATAACCCCTTTTCTGTTTAGGGGAACTGCCCCTGATTTAATGTCAATGCTTCCGGAATTAAGTGTCACAAAGAGATAAAAACTAAAATTTAAAGCAAATCAGCCAGTCTTCAAATCAGGGGGGGTTTCTATCTATAGTTTGTTGGGGGCTTGACTTTTTTTGAAGGAAGACAGGCATCAGGGGGTAAAATACATGGGGCGAGGCTAAAAATTCTGAATGATCAGACCTAACGACACCTATGCTTCTGATTGTATAAAAATGGTAATGAGAGGCAAATACTGTTTGTCTTCAAATCAGACCTGAATGAATTGTCCTATATAGTCAAACAACAAGTTTCCAGTGACAGAAGATCAACAGGCTTGTAGTGATGGACAGTTATTCCCAGCAGATTTTATATCACAAGTTTGATCCCAGTGTCATTATTTACATTATTAGGTTTTTTATGTTATCACTTGAGTATTTGCATTTTTTTTTTGTGTGTGCTACACTAGGAAGAGTAATAAGACCACCACCACCCCCCCCCTCATTTTCATTTGCATTGTTGTAAAAAAATGCAAATGTTTCTATCAGTCGAGAACAAAACAAAGGCCAGCTAGGACCTCACTGTGAACTGGGATGGGGAATAAGCTCAAGGGCACTGTGGCCTTTGATGGTGTGATGAATTCCGACGCTTCCGTGGATGTGTGAGGTGAGACACCGGGCAGCTTCTCCAGCTGACGGGCCAAAGGTGGCGTAAAACTATTAATTTCCGGGAATGAAGGCATGTTTTATTCACACCGGCACACGTTTTGTAACCTTTGCTGGGATGGTATAAAGCACATATGAGGCCACATATGAGATACCCATACCAGACCTTATGACCCCACTTGGAAAATGTTGCACAATCTGTTCGACATTTTCACACCATCGCCTTCCCGGGGGGGGGGGGGGGGGGGGGGGGGGGGGGGGGGGGGGGGGGGGGGGGGGGGGGGGGGGGGGGGGGGGGGG
>JAODKC010000002.1:21907855-21937924 GCA_026777985.1 Mormyrops attenuatus
CCCCCCCCCCCCCCCCCCCCCCCCCCCCCCCCCCCTGCAGGAGTGGTTTATCCAGTCGTCTCCGTCTGGCTTTTAAATGGCCTCCCCCGTAATTGATTATTCAGCTACTGATGGATGACAGTGCAGCAAAGTGCCAGCGTGTTTGTCTTTACGTCGAATCTCTGTGAAAAATTAATGTTTAATAATGTTGTGCACCGGCGGGAGGGTTGCCATGAGATGGAAAAAAAGGTAATGACTCCCCTTGAAGCTGTCGCAGCTTACTGGTCCTCGCTCGTCTCCTTCCCGCACCATCACTGACCCGGAGGAAGCTTATCGATGGGCCGCGGTGAAGCCCCATCTTCCCTGATGCACGGATGGAGTGAAGCATCCAATCAAGTTGCTCTGATCATGAGGTGCCGGCTTGGATTAAGGAGCTAATAATCCGTGTAATTGCCTGTAGCTCGTCACTCGCTCCGTCATGAGATTGAGATCATACCAGGACATCATCTGTTACACGTATGGTCCAGTTCCTCTTTCTTCAAGTTAAGCTGATATCCTCCATGCAAAATCGCCAGTCAGTTAGGGAAAAGGATATTTAGAGGCAGACCTGCAGGGATATCACCGTGCTCCCTAGTCCTCGTGAAAAGGAGGTGGAGCTACCAGGAGAGGGGGGCTTCCTGGCTGCGTGTCGATCATCTCCCAGTGGAGGGCTGTCACAGCAACATTAGGTGTCCACAGGTTGCCAGGTGCTGCCGTTAACAGCGCTGCCTGACTTAGATCCAGCTGCTTCACACTTTTCACTGCAACCTTTAAGATGTAACCCAGGCTGTTGTTTTGGTAGGGAGCAGAAGAGGAGACAGTGTGTGTGTATGTGTGTGTGTGTGTGTGTGCGTGTGTGTGTGCGTGTGTTATGGTTATGGTTATGGTTAGGGCTGGGTGGGGGTTAAGGTTGTCATAGTTAGCGTTAGCATTTTTCCCATAGAAGTGAATGAGCGGGCCCCATAAGGATAGGTATGCCCGACGTGTGTGTGTGTGTGTGTGTGCTTCTGTGTGTGGTCCCGATATACCTTACCTTCCCCACATCATGATGAATACCCATTTCTTTGACCTTATGGGAACCAGTTTCACAAAGACATGATTATAGGTCATAGCTCTCTCTCTCTCTCTCTGTTTGTGTGTGTGTGTGTGTGTGTCTCTGTGTCTGTGTGTGTGCTGGCGCAGGCAATCCATCAGGGTTAAATACCAGAGAATAGTCTGGGTCACTGTGAAGTTCGTGCTACAGTTACTCTCCAAATTAAAGATACCATATCTATCCATCACAGGATGCACCCTCTTACACCCGGAGCCACACTGGCCATTTAAATGGTGCACATGGACAGCACTGATTGTGTTTAAAGCATTTCATTCAGCAACGTACAATACACCTGCCACTTAAGGAATTTAGGTTTAGAGAAGTCGACGTTTATTTACATGTTACATTTAGGAATGATATTAACAGAACAAGCCTTGTTTACTTTGAGTGTTCATTTAACACTGAGGGTGTTAGTTTAACACTGACAGTGTTAATGGGCTGATACACTGAGTATTGATACTGGTATCATGTGGCTAGCAGATAGAGAGTCACAGCCTGGATCTAAAACATGCTTGGTAGCAAATGTAATAGAGAAAAAAAATGACTTATGGCTTGGAAAATATCGATTTAAATTAAAAAGGGCATCCTGCCCTGACACAGAAGTGTAACCCATAAAAATAATGCATTTAAGCTGAAAGGCAATTTAATTTGCTTGAAGTATACTTGTGTCTAAGTTAAATCCCAAAATCAAAGAGCAAAGAATTGACTTGTTATGGTTTCTCTTTTTAGCCATTGTATCTTTAGTTGCGATTTTATGTTTGTTTTTAAGGAAATGCTCATTGACATTTTGACCCCACCTACCTTTGCTAAAATGTAAATAAATACACCGCCGGTGTCCTCTTGATGGAAGGTATTTTTAGATCTTGGAAGGCACTGCATCACTGCAGCATAACTGGGATGTAAATAAAAACCGCAGCAGTGTCCTTTCAATGGACGGTATTTTTAGGCTTTGCAAGGCACTGTATCGCTGCAGCACCAACCACTGGAATGGAAATAAAAAACACAGCGGTGTCCCTTTAATATAAGCTATTTTCAGGCTTTGGAAGGCAGTGTATCACTGCAGCACCAACCACTGGAATGGAAATAAAACATATGTTATGTTTCCTCTGACGTAGATTCATTCAGCCCGAAATATAATCCTGCAGAGCTCTGGAGATTAAAACACTCTGCATGCTAATTCTGCCCTTCGCAATTTAAAATATAAATAACTTCAGAGATTAAGAGGTGGCATGATCCCCCCCACCCCATTCTTTATACCAGCTTTCACCAACAAATCCCGCCCCCCCCTCCCCAGACAAGAGTCAGGATGTCTAAAAGGCATCACGTCAAATCTTTATTTTTAACCGGAAAGTCTTCAGCAATGCCCTGTGCCAAGATCTCCCTGCCAAAACGAAACTAACAACAACACTGTAACTACACAAGGGCAGTGTGGCACAGAGTAAGGCTGGTGGAGAGTGCCGGAACCAAATTCCAGGTCCAAGAACAGCTGTACTGTCATGTTACCCTTAATCGGCTTAGTGTAATCAGCCATAAAGTGCATTAAATACCCAAAATGCAAGGCAAGCTAAAGGTAAGCATTTAGACACCCATAAGAGACCTGCAGCTAATTCCAAAAAACGTAATCTCACCAAATGCAATGGCACAATAGTCACATGGCAATTCCTAATGCTGGCTTTCATTATGTATTTGTAATTACGATACGGAACCTGAAATCAGCGAGGGCGGGTAGGAACAAAAAGGTGACATTGCGCCCCCCCCCCCACACACAACAGCACCTGTGAGCTCCCCCATCCCCGTCAGGGCCTGGCATGGCATGACAGACCCCGGGCAGGCACGACTCCCGTGAGCGGGGGCCAGATGGTCGAAAAGGTAACATCGTTATTCAGCTCATTGCCCTCGCTAATTAAATAGCCACATTGCACAACTCTAATTGGTACCTGCATTCTCTTGAAATACGCCTTTGCAGGGATGGGGAGAGTGCAGTGAAGGGGAGACTTCAAGGGTCAAATGCTTAGGAGCACACTTTGTGTGGGTGTGTTTAGCGTGTGCCTAGTGTGTCCAGCATGTAGCATGTTCAGTGCTAAGGGCGGTAGCAGTGCTCATTATGGATGCCAACTCTGTATTTCAATTTCTCACACAGTTCGGTCCTTAATGTCACCCTGTCAGCCCGGGCATCTCCACGACCTCTGATTAAGCCGTCTAAATGTGAGGTGGCCCCCTCCATCAATACAGCAGAAATCCAGCGTGCAGTTTTGTTTTCACTCAGGCGGGCTGCACAAGACACAGGCTGTCGCCCAGTGGGGGAGGGAATTATTTTTCATAGGTTGTTATAAGAGTCTTCACCTGAAGATTCACATTTCTTATAAACATGAACTGATGATTCTTACTGATGACATCATCCATGTCATAGTGATATCATTTGACACCCTCCATGTCTTAGTGTATGATATCAGCTGGTACATAATAACTGGCAGAATTCACATTTCTACTGTTAAGTGATTCCTACAATGATTAGGATCATTATCAGTGGAGAACACCATTAATTGATATTAATAAGTGATTTCACAATGTGATAGTAGAATGACCATTTTGTAGATGCATTCAACACAGAGCAGCTTGTTGATGGATTGATGTTGGCCTGGAAAAAACTAATACAAAAACAGATAAAAGAACTCCAACAATTGGCTGGTGCCTATTTGAATGGAGAAAGAGTCTTTCAAGCTGTCCCAGAAGACAGCTGTACAGCCGGGTGCCTGAATAGACGGAGCACTTTGAATTCCTGTAAGATCCATTGTTTCTCTTCTTAGAGGTCTCAGATCTGATGGCTTGTCAAAATAATTATGTCTCACATTGTTTCCCCGCGTAACACTCAAATAGCACGGAATGGTTCAGGGTACAACGAGTCTCACTTTAAACAAAAGTCATTGACAGTCTGAAAATGAACCATTTCAGCAGGCAGAAAGAGGGGATCAGAACGCGGCAAGAAAAACGTGAATCGTCTGTGAACAATGACGTATGTCTCGACGTGAATAGGATAGTGATGGCCTTTCGTGGCATAACAGCTTTTGGGAAATCATTCAGCGGCACCCCGTGACGTGATTTGGACGCCTGTTAGAGAAGCTTAGGTTTCCACAGAGCTGAGTGTTACGCCTTTACGCTACGCCAGTGGGGATCTGCAGATCTCTGTGGATGTCTCACGCACTACAGGGTAATCCAGTGAACCCAGGCAGTTTGTTAATCTTTTAACAGCCATGTCTGTCTGCCAGTTACAGAGCATAACAGTGCTAGATGTAGGTCCTATTTTATAGTGTGTTTTCATAAATGTTCTTTTTTTTTAATAATTCAGATTTTTTTGTTAGACTTTTTTAGTTGACTTTGTTGTAAGGATGTAGACATTCTGTACACGCACGAAAAAAACATACTCTGATATTCCGGTTCAGATGCTTGCATTATTTCCATGCGATGAGTGATCTGTATCCCAGCTGGATCAACAGGCACGCTCGCAATAACTGTGCCTCTTTGGTAATCCGTCCACATCCCGCTGTCTGTCAGATCTGCCGGTCATTAGCATCTACTCTCCAGAAGGCAAATTATTACAAATTCGGTAATCAGAGCTGCGTTTAGAGTTCAAACGATGACTGACGTGCTCATCTCGCCTGTACCTGGAGGACGAACTTGAGCCGTGCCAGCGGCGCATGGTAAACGGTAGGAAATGCACCACCGTTCGCATGGTAGTTATACCCCCAAGCCCCTGAAGCACAGTAAACAGCAAGTCTCGTTTATTACATAGCTCAGATTTTTATCGGCCACCTTAAAACCATCGATACCCTTCAGTTGCTGGGAAGTGCCTCATAAAGCACGTGAGACAGTCTTCGTTTATCTTCCATTCTGCAAGGCCGGCGGCGATAAATTTGTGATGGTTATACTTCCGGGTAACTGCATCGCCCCCTATTGGCCATCTGTATGATGACAGCACATGGCTAAACGGACATGTCTAATGCTTACGCAGATAAGCATTCTCCACACGTCGGACACTCTCGCCTGGGCTGTAATGGTTCTGCGGATTTTTTCCCCTGCAGGTCTGGTGCTTAGCTTTACTCTGCTGGTTCCACGGTTCTGGTGGAGTGATGCAAGCAGCGAGGGTGTGTTAGCGGTGTGAAAATGGGCGATCAGCACAGCACGTCTCATAATCTTCCTGTAATTCAGCAAACTGTTGTCTTGCTGCTCCTTGGCATGGCCACCTTACCGAGAATGAATGCACTGATGAAAGTTTTTAAAATGTCCAAACTTTAGGCAGGCCATGGGCTCCCACGTCAAAAGGCTCGACATGGTGACCTGTAATAGTGCTAGATCGCTTCCGCTTATTTATAGGCCAGACAGGAGTTCTGTCTCTTATGAAGTTCCTTGTTGATGTCTGGAATAACATAATAATATAAGAGAGCCGCAACATTCACGAGGAGAAAACGGCTTCCACCGGGGCACATGCAGGGCTTTTGCGTAGGATCTGGGCACCTTGGTGACCGTGCTGTCTGACTCCTTTCCTGTTACTGGGCATAACTGTAATTCTGAGACAAACAGACTGTCATAGAGGAAACATTAGCCAGCATTCTGCGAATTGGACAAGATGGCCCTCACTGTTAGGGTCATGCAGGCAGCTCAAGCGTCAGTCGGGGGCCAGCTAGGCGGGCAGGAGCGAGAGACACCAGAGGGAAGCGTCTTGACTATTTCTGTCACCATTGCTATGGTGGTACGGAGGTAGTCTGCAAGGCTGAGTTTCCCACCTTGTTTCTGTACCACCAAAATATCAACAAAAGGAGGGTTATAAATGTAATAACCACAGCATACAATGCCAGCCGTGTTAGTACGTCCCTGTTCCAAAACTCCACAGTATAGGACGCTTTCATGAGATTCTTTGATTTTAATAAGTTGCTTGCATTCTGCAGGGATTCTGCAAGATTGGTGTAAGATAGCATGATTAGGGATCAGCGTCTCCTGCTGTAGAGGGGGTAAATCTATAGGAAAACCCGACAAAGACTCTGCTATACGTTTCTGGGTTGCAGGCGAAAGAAACAAGGATTTTAGAAATTTTAGAAATGAGAAGATATAAAAAAGAATCTTTGCAGGAAAGTTTTAAAGATAGTATTAAATTTAAGGTTCAGCTGAGCGCCAGGCAAATCCTCAAAGACTTTCGGGTAACAGATTCCTTCAGTGTTTAATAGTTATAAACCAGTCCAAGCTGACATTCATTAGAAAATCCTGATTAAAGGGTGAAGCCCCCCCTGCATGTGCATAATCCCAGGGAAGCTACATTAAGCTGTGAACGCGGCCAGCCACGCCACCCCTGCCCCCCCACGCTGATCGCAGGCCTGACGGCACGCCGCACACAAATCGGTAAATCTGGGGCTCAGGCTGAAAATGGCAAACCGAGGACTTTATCCCCCCGCCCCTCTGCCACCCCCGGAGCTTAAAAGAAATGGCAACAATGGGAAAGACACACAACCCATGGTGCACCGTTGATAGGGGGGAGCGTGATTTATTCCGGAATAAAATGTGACACTTTCAATAACCAGTGACTGGGAGCTCGGGGCTCCGCACTGAGGTTCCCTGGCATCTCGCCAAGTGCCGCAGCCAAGCCCAGGAGTTAATAAGCTTAGTGCCTACATCATACCTCCAACCATGTAATCAGAAAATTGATTTAGTCCCTCAACAAGCCGAAAGAGGTAATTTTTATTTATTTACTTATTTATTTATTTGGGGAAAGCAGGAAGGTCCTGCCGGAATGAGACCTGACATTACTATTATTATTATTATTCTTCTTTTTTTGTCAATCCAGTTGTTTTGGCTAAAATGCAGAAGAAGAAAAATGTGAATTAATCAGTCATGTTTTGTTTGCTGGCATCTCCTTCAGGAGAAAGAAAAGAGGAAAGGAAGGAAGGAAGGAAAGATGGATGGAAGGATATACAAAAGGAAAAATAACAAAATAAGTGGAAAAATATGATGAAAATATGATCTCAGACAGACTGCGGCAGAAAATAATGTTCATATCTAAAAAAAAAATGCCCTCACACATACTTCTGGCACAATCACATCCGGCACACATACTTCCCGGCATACTCACATCCTGGTACACGTTCACTTCCTAGTACATACTCACATCCAGGTGCACACACTTCCTGACACAAACAGCCTTTCATGTCAGACACACATTTCCTGGTACACGCTCGTGGATGGCATGAGACATCGCTGATTGACAAAAATGAAATCACAGCCAGAACTAACTGCCAATACTGACGTCCTGTCTGCAGGGTGGGGTGGTATGATGCCTGGGCTAGGACGTGCCACAGCCTGATATTCCTACTGCTCCAGCTCTTATAAGTTTCCTGCAAGTTTTCCGCCTGCTTGCCGCTAAGACTATGAGTTATGTAGTGCGGTCCGGGGGAGGTTCTGTGGGGCAGCACTGATCTCTGAGTAACACTTTGAAACCAGCCGTGTGTTTCCACAGGTATCCAGCGAGCCTGACGGGGTTTAGTGCGCCGAGGTAGATCGTCGCTGCAGGGTTTTCCGTGGGCGCGCCGTCCTGCTGCCATGGCGACGGAAAACAACATCTACGATGGCTAAATGAACCACTGGGGCATAAAAGGCAGATGGCGTCACGGTGGCGAGAAGTTCACCTCAGAGTTCAGCCATTCCCTACAGCCATCCCATCCAGGGCGTACCCCAGTTGGTTTCATATATGATTGAAGTGGGTGAGGCCAGAGGGTTCGTGAAGTCAGTGGGTTTGTGTGGCCAGTGGGTTCGTGAGGCCAGTGGGCTCGTGAGGCCAGTAGGTTCGTGTGGCCAGTGAGTTCCTGAGGCCAGTGGGTTTGTGTGGCCAGCGGGTTCGTGTGACCAGCGGGTTCATGAACCCAGCAGGTTCCTGTGGCCAGCGCTGTTGTGTCGATTCCAGGGAAGACGTCCCAGAACAAAGGTGTGAAGGCTCTCCCCCTCACTGAGAGGCTTTCCACTGTTTTCCCCCTAAAAACGGAAGCTTGCCAATATCCTACAACCTCCGACAGGGTGTCTTCAATTAGGCAGGGTTTTCACAGAAACCATGGGGATTCCCCTTTCCAGTTATTGGAATTTCTCCGACACGGCTGGAGATAGAGCCGGTGGGGTGGTGGGCAGGGGTGGGGGGGGACGGGGGGCGGGTTACCACAGACAGTTCAATATGGTCACAGATCCTGGTGCTGCATGAAAATGAATTCATCTCATGTTTAAAACTCAGACTCTGTTTGTTTGTTTGGTCTCATCCTAATTTCTTCATCGGTATAATTTAATCCATCACCGGAGGCATCTGCTCAGACTAGCTTTAATTCAGCATTTGAAAATCATTTTGAGAAAAATAAATCAGCCTTTAATGGGCTTCACTAGTATTTCATCCGAATGGTTGAGTAAAAAGGATTTGTGGAAGATGGCATGCGATTCGTGGCATCCAGAAGGGCCATGATGTCACATTACCACAATGTCGTTAGACTTCATTAACTTGAGTGGGTGAAATTAAAGGGACAGTGTCAAATATGTACTGAGCATCAGACTCGGCCACTGCTAAAACTGTGCATATGACTTTAAGATGGACTTTAGACTGTTTCTGCACAGCGAAGAGCAGCAGTCAGTGTAGTTTTCCATCCCTTTCGCACTGTGTGGTTTTGGCTCGACTGTTTCCCTTGTTGTGTCCCCTTCAGGTGCACTGTGACCTATTTAACTTCCCGCTCCTTCACAGCTTATATGATTTGCATAAGGGAGGGTGCCAGGGATCTCATTAATACATTCATTAATGTCAGGGAAATCTAATTTAGCAACCTGAATTATTTAAAATCCAGCAATCACCTGCAGTACTCAGGTGGCGAGCGGAGAGAGACACTCCCAGCGAACAGGGAAATATCGATACTGAACAGCCATCATGACCAACAGTGTGAAACAAAGTTTTTGTATCGGGAAAAGAAATCCTAAAAAATCACAGTAAATAGCGCCAGCTTGCTGAGTTGCTCTTATAGAGGTACACCACTATTTGAGTGGATTTGTATGCAAAGAGGATTAAACATTCATGAGGGCAGCCAGTCAACCTGTTAGGGGATACAAGCGCCCACCTAGGGTGTCATCTTCTGAGTGCGTGCTGACTTAGCTGGGCGATTTTACTTTGTGAAGATTGGCTATTTAGTGTTTATGAAACAAAGCCATACAGCTGTCAGGGGTGCAATTTCCCCCACCCCAGCTTCACTCACAATTCAGGCCCCACAGTTGAAGTGACCTTTGACCTGGTAACATGTTCACAAGAATTTACTCCGGACTTCCTTCACGGGGGGGGGGGGGATAATTGAGCAGGTCCAGCCGACATAAATTGTAATTATCAGATTTCTCAAAATCCAAGCAGATTTAGCATCACAAGGCTAAGGGAAGAAGTTGACTGGTGTTTGGTTTGTCACGAAGATTGTAGGGGGGGATGGCAGCCATTTTTTCCAGAGTGAAGTCTGAATTCCGTTAAATAATGTGTTTTCAGTATGTGCTAAATTATTATCCAGAGGAGAAATATGTGAAGAGGGGGTCCGGGGCGGATCGCGGCCAGGCAGCACATGGATGGGGGTGGGCGTGTGACCCACCCGCCTTTTTGCCTCTATTACTAATGGCAGATGCACATTATTCTTCATGCTGCTGGTCACCCTCGGGAGGATGGCAATGGGGGGGGGTTTGTTAAGTACATCAGATTCAGAGGCACACTGCAGCTGGTCCGGCTGGGATTGCACCTCCCGGACCACACCGAGTTCTTTTTTAATTTACCTTGGCTTCCCCAGCGTACAGCCATCCTATATGAAGGATTATCATGTCAAACGTCCACCACGGCTACTTAAAGGGATATAAGTCATACCCATGCGAAAAGGAAATAAATCAGCACTTAAATCATCGTAGTATTAGAGTCACACAAATATCGACCTCTGGAATGGTTAATCCGACAGTCATCCGGGGCTGGCTTGGCGCCAGGCAACCGTAACCGTACCGACAGGGCGTCTTAATTAGCCCTTTGACACCAATGGGAGTTGTTTCTCAAGGTCTCCCCCTTTGACAGCTTAACCGAATATGCAGAGCCACTGGCTCCACTGGTTGATGAATGCTCTCCTCTTTTAGTGCCAGGAATTAGCAACAGGAAATGATGTCATAGGTACAGGTGTGGGTGTGGTGTTTTTGTGGCCCCAATCAAAACTTCACTTCAGGGACCTCTGCCCTTCCAATAGTTTCAAAAACTATAACTACCAAGTCAGAGAGTGAGAAGATAGTCGCTGGCTAGCTGGTTAGCAGAACATGCTGCTTCAGCATCTACTAAATAAGGAATGTGTTGATTTAATATTTAGTGCATTGACCTTGGGGCCCCATGCAAATGCATGACTTGTGGAGGTAAACACTGTGTCACATGGGTACACCTGCTTGCTCACTGATTGGACAGCTGACAGGTAGCAGTCAAACCAACCCCCAGCTAAAAAACAGATAGATAAACTTTATTAATCCTTGAGAGGTAATTGAATATATTGTTTAAGTAAACTAATATAAATATCTTAGCCAGTCAAAGACCACATTTTAGCAGGAAAATGACTAGCTTATTTGTGACATAGTGAGCCAGGAGACTGACTAAATTAACAGCATACTGCTGATAAGCCATGAGATTCACATTCTGTGCACAGGAAGCAGAATGGGTGTGTTTGATTAGAGTCCCTGCCTCTTGTGTCAAAATTTCCAGTTTTTGGGACAGTCACACAGTCATCTGGGGCAACGTCACCTTGAATTCCAAGCTCATTTTTCACACAGTGAAATGGCCTGGGAACAGAACCTCCCGGAATGTGTCCTCTGGAACATGTCAGCTGTCACTATCGCATGACCAAATTAAAACTACACAAAGTCAAAAGGCAGCACAGTCATTTTCACTGACAGACTGAAACTCTTATAACAGTCTCGTATTTTGCTGGGATTTCAAAACATTTCAGGAAGAAGAGAATCTTCCCATCACCTGTCAGAATAATCTCTATCATTCCAATTATCCTCCAAAAGAAATTATGTTGTTCTCAGTATGACATTTTATTAGAATTGTAATATTAATATATGCTCTCTGCACTAGGCATCTGTCTGCTAAATGCCATTAGCTCAGAACGTGTATTAGCCGGGCTGTTAAATTAAAACATGGTGTTGCGTTGTATGGTGCTAATGGATGCTGAAAGCTTTATCTCAGCGAAGGTAGCTAGGGATTTTGGTGAGCGTTCAGAAACCAGGCCCAAGAGTGGAAATGGGGCGTCCCGGTACATCAAGAAACATGAGGTTTATCAGTTTCCCCACTCTATTGGCCCTCAGTCCCCTTAGCAAAGGCATTATTGGGCACAGGATCCAAGTACAACTGGTCGCAACCTAAAGCTAAATAAATAGCTAATGAGTATAATCAGAAGATGGTAGCTAGCTAACTGGTTAGCCAAACATTCTGCTTCAACATCTCCTAAATTAGGAACGTGTTTATTTAATATTTAGAATAGTGGCTGTTTGTGGCCAACAGGGGGCCCCCAAAGTGCAGGGCCCCCACACAACTGCATGGTTAGAGTGGCTGGCTGGCATCAGTGAACTGCAGTGAGGACTGGGAAGCTACTGCTTTTAGGGGAAATAGGAATAATACTCCCCCCAGTGACACGGTGCTCAGCTCTTCTGTAGGCTTCAGTGCTAACTTGACTCCAGAAGCAGGTAGTTATGGCCCTCATTTATCTGTAATGTTAAAACAGGTAATGCAGCTAAGGTGAATGATGTATAAGTGTCCTATCTAGACAGTTTTGTAGGAGTGGGAGAGCGGAACTTTGCAGAAGTGGTTTTGGTACCCAGGCTGTAATACAAATACCGGGATAAGAGGATGGTTCTGTGGGTATGGTGTCATACTCTCTCTCCTCCCGATCTCGCGCTGTAATACTCCAGTAGGACAGATTAAAGTGTGAAATCCCATAAAAGCCTTTCTGTGCCTCGCGCAGGGAATGTTCCGGAAACCCCGCGTGCGTCGCAATCATCCGCTGCCAATTTGACACTTAATTCAGCCGGTTCCGGTCCATCGGTTAACCTCCTCAATCAGTAAAATCTTTCATTTTCGCCGTGCCTTGTCCAGAACACTCCAAAAAATAAAGCTTCCATACAATTTACATACAAAGCTGACGTTCATTAATTGGGAAAATGAAAAAAAAGAGAAGCAGAGGAATTTAATTTATGTTTGACTACAAGCGACTTTGACTGCAAGCACATTTCTGTGGATTAAATGAGATGCATTTTGCCGTTTCCACAGTGTTGTTGTGTGATTCTGTCACATTTAATTATTTTAAAAAAAACCTTATCCCTCTGCCTTTATGGATAAGTGGTATGCAGCATAAAGCAGCATATTTGACTTTTTGTGTGTTAAATAAATCGCTGGTTTGTCAAATTAAATGCTAACACAAATTCAGAAATGTTAAATTAACTAGCCGTAACTTAATTGTGTGAATTTAATATACCTTTGACCACAGTATTTGCTACAGAGAATACAGATTAAGAATCAATATTTATGAACAGGAGGTGAAGCAGATATTAAACCATCCTAAAATAAGATGGAAACAGTACTAATATGTTTGTAAAATCTTGTGTTCGGTTTTAAAAACACGCTCAACCAGGACCCTCCATTTAACTATGTTTCAGGGTAGCAGCCAATGAAAAAAGAGATAACGATGCGTCATCGATGATGTGCATTCTCAACATTAAGTCTTACAGCCAAAGTGTATTTGGTCAGCTACAGTTATATCCAGCTTTATTTCTCTATTTTTGAAAATCCATATATTAGGGCTCCTTTCAGTTAGGTAAGGTTACCACCTTTGTAATTTTGTAATATTGTACATGGAAAATAGAAACATATGAGACATAAAAGCCTTTATGTGAGCCTTGTACTATCACGTCAGTAAAATGATGCCTTCAACTGACTTCAAAGTCAGTGACTAATGATCCAGAAATGTTACTTAGCTGTGTGCTTTCTGACATTTTTTTTCTCATCTCTTCATTTTTATTTCTCCCCTTTTAATGGAGGATCTGAAGCAGATTCGTGTGACTCATCTTGCGTTTGTTATTTTATTACTAAGCGACTGGCGTGCTGTTTAACTCCTTTGCTGCTGGTCCCTCACCTCACCTGTGTATTTTCTCCAAAAGCAGCTCAGCTTGGCTCCTTTTGCTCAACGGTTCTGATTTATTTCATTTTCACAGTAGGAATTTAGGTTAAACACAGGGTCCCCCTTGGGGACTATGCCAAACCACAAGGTCACCAAGTGTCAGGTCAGCCTGCCACTGCTGGCATCGCAATTCATGCTGTGAAGGAGAGTCCCCCCCTGGAGGTTGTGGGTTCAAAGCAGCAGCTGAACGGCCCACTAGATCCACATACACCATTGGTCGGCAAGCTTGCTTTGTTTAATTATTGATATCTCCATTAAGCCCCACGAATACCTCTGGAGGAAGGGCTGCGCTAAGTCTATTGTGTCAGAGGACCATTCTAATGAGTTTAATTTGGAGATTGTGCAAAACATTCTAATAACTCTCATTGCAAAAGATATATATTCATCATATATACTTGCACTGGAATTATTATTCTGAGAATATTAATTAAATTAATTATTCTTATGCAATTCATGTGCTATATAGGCAGAGAGCAACGGAACCAATAAACGCTTGCATCACATTTTAGATTTAGTAAGAAATCATGAGACTTTCCGTTTATTTATAAACCTGAGGGACCACTTAAACATGACAGTTATATAGCAAAGGCTATAAAAAATTCAGACATAATGCATACCACATAGTTTAAATAAATAGCTCTTTAATAAATATTTAGCACTAGATAATTAATGTTTAATGCATAATTCTGAATTTATAAGCCGTACAAATAAGTGCACACTTGAGAAATCAAACGTTAAAAAAAACACTTATTAATAATTGATTGTTATATTAGTCCAGCTGCTAATGAGCCAACTCTGTTTTTTAATTGTTTTTGGCCATTGAATCAAGAATTTGTGAAAGAATCTGTCGTTCTGAAGAGCTCAGTGAATTCAAGCGTCGTACAGTCATAGGATGACACCTTTACAATAAGTCAGTCAGTGAAATTTCTTCCTTGCTACATATTCCACGGTCGACTGTAAGTGGTATCACTGCAAAGTGGAAGCATTTAGGAACACAAACTAAGCCACGAAGTAGCAGACCGTGTGAAGTACAGAGTGGGATCGGCAAATGCTGAGGCGCATAGTGCGTAAAAGTTGACAACGCTCCGGTCATTCAGTAACTGCAGAGTTCCAAATGTCCTCTGACATTAACCTCAGCCCAAAAACTCTGTGCCAGTAGCTTCATGGAATGGGCTTCCATGGCGAGCAGCTGCATGCAAGCCTCACATCACCAACCGCAATGCCAAGCGTTGGATGGACTGGTGTAAAGCACACTGCCACTGGATTCTACAGCAGTGAAAACGTGTTCTGTGGAGTGATGAATCATGCTTCTCTGTCTGCCAGTCAGATGGAGGAGTCTGGGTTTGGCAGATGCCAGGAGAACGTTACGTGCCTGACTGCACTGTGCCAACTGTAAAGTTTGGTGGAGGAGGGATAATGGTATGGGGTTGTTTTTTAGGGGTTGGGCTGGACCCATTAGTTCCAATAAAGGGAATTCTTAATGCTTCAGCAGACCAAGAAATTTTTGGACAATTCTCTGCTTCCAACTTTGTGGGAACAGTTTGGGGAAGGTCCCTTTCTGTTCCAGCATGACTGTGTCCCAGTGCACAAAGCAAGGTTCAAAGACATGGTTGGGTGAGTTTGGGGTGGAAGAACTTGACTGGCCTTCACAGAGCCCTGACCTCAACCCTACTGAACAAAAATAAACACTCACAATGTCAGCATAACATGTTGTTTAACACATTGTGAGGACATGTGGTCCCGAAAATGTACATGACCACATGCACACACACATATATACACACAGGTTTGTAATTATATCTTTGTGGGGACTCTCCATTCATTTCTACGGGAAACTCTAATCACAACATGACGACCTTGACCCCTACCCAGCCCTAAGCTTAACCATCAGTAACAAAATCCGAGATGCATTTTTAGTCTTTTGATTGCATTCACAGATCATTGTGAGGACGTCAAAAATGGTCCCCACAATGTCAAAATAATAGGTTTTTATTACCTTGTGGTGGAAATTTGGTTCCCACAATGTAATATAAACATAATCCACACACACACACACACAGACACAGTCGTGTAATCATATCTTTTTGAGGACCGCTCATTCATTTCTATGGGAAAATGCTAATGCTAACTATGACAATCTTAACCCCCACCCAGCCCTAACCATAACCATAATTAACCAAACAATATACAAGAGTTTTTGCAATTTTAGTTTTTCCATTGCAGTCATGGATTTTTATAAAATAGAGTTTTTGCCATATGGGGACCAGGAAACTGGTCCCCATAAGGTAAAAAGAAACAGGTATTCATCAGGTTGTGCGGGACATTTGGTCCCTACAAGGTAAGGTATACCTGGACACGCGCACATGCATACACACAGGCACACACCAGGATTAGTTCCCACCGAGAAGCTTCAGAATTACGGCTTTACTCTATACACATTTCAGCAGTGGAAAAGCAGGGCTGCTCTGATTCGCAAAATTGTGTTCAAAGCATTAATAACGGAACATTAAATTACCGATTTCCCTATATTTTGTTTTTTTTTTATGTACTTTTACCTTTTTCTGATTGCAATACGAGGATGGATTCAAACCTCCCAAAACACCATTTTCACTTGCGCTTTGACAAATCCGTTGCATAAGTGAATGCTTTTGGCTAGTTTTCTATGGTAATTATAAAGGCACCATTAAAGCAATTTACTCTGTGTCCTCGCTGTTCATTTGCATGACTGGAAACATAATGTTAAATGTTTTGTTAATGCGTTGACATCAGACAAGATGGCCCCTGGCAGCAGTCGGGCACAATTTAGCATGAAGCTAATAGCTGGCTCGGTGACCGGCTTGACGTGCGATGGGCACACCCTCCCTGCCATGATGGACATGAGGGATCGTCTCCTTTCTTTGAAAATTTGGAAGATTGAGGGTGCTTTTGAGAAAAAAACAACAAAAAGGGACTCAAAGATATTGAAAGAGGTTATTATGGAGGTATTAGGTCTCCTCCTTTCCTGTCAGACTGAAGGCACACATTAAAAATAAAGGGGTGAAAATAGAGACCGCTCAAAAAAATGAATGAATAAAAATCAAAAACCCACGACTGGCTGCTTTGTGTCCCAGGAGTGACAAGAAGACAGTGGTCCCCGTTTCTGCCAGTAAAGGACCAGAAATGAGGGCGGGTGAAGTGAATAACTACTGATAACAGTGGTCAGCGGACTCCCCCTCCGCCCCGCTCCCCTGTTAGCTGCATTGCAGGTTTATCATTAGTAAATCCGCAGCACCACATTGGCCGATGCCAGATATAAAAAGCTATGTTTAACTTTATCACTTATATTTTTGATTTTGTAGCTCTAATTGCATCCTAGACATGACCTGTGATGAACTGGTAGTGTCCTTCCCCCTGAGATCCAGGCTCTACCCTGGCATCCAGGTTGGAGCGATGCTAACAGAGGAAGCTCATAAGACCCAGATAAAATTAAAAATAAAGGGATGCAAAAAATGCTAATGATATATACAGCGGGCAGTGAAAGGTAAGGGCTGTGTGGTCGTCTCTCATTGTTAGTGTTAGTGTTTTTAAATAAATGCAATATGCAGTTCCATAGAAAAACATCTCACAAATAAAAAAAGACTAAAAAGAAGCTCTTAAAGGAGTTTTATAAGACGTTTCCGGTGCTGCTGACTTGCCTTGAGCTGCCTGGAGCTTAGCTTTAGCTTGGCTCGCTGAATGTTTTGTTTTTAATAAATCCTGAATTTTTGATTCTTTTTTCTTTTTTTTTACGGGGGTTGCTGAAGGAAGTGAAAAGCCGGCATCCACGTAAATATTTACAAGTGACAAATATTTGCATAGAATACACGAAGATTACATGTTAATTGGCACCAAAGTTACTTTCATAAATATTTAATTAGATTACAAATATTTCAATTATGTATATTTAGTACGCATGCTTTCTTTAAATAAAGCATTCCCTATGAAAGGGAAGAATAAAAGTGGTGGCACTCAAAATGCAAATCTCCGATGTGGAAAGCAAAACCTTGATTAAAATGTGAATGAACGAAGCTGGTCTTTTTGTAAATGAAGCATAATCGGAAAACGGCTGCATGTGTTCAAAGTAAAACTTAATCATGGGTATGTTCTTCATTTCCCTGTTGAGGTGCAACCTGTCTCCATTAAGCACTGGATTTAAAATGCATGCACACGGTTGTTTTCCTTCTTAAAAATAATTCTATGAAGTCTACTTTGGGGTTCATTATGGGAGAGGGGTGTCTGAGGAGGGAGATTGTAGTGGTTCATCTATATTGCCTGTACATATACATTTTATTTGTGGAGAAGATGCCTTTATGTATGCATACAATTCAAAAAGCAGGAACAGCAGTTGTGGGTTAAGGGCCTTACTCAGGGGTCCAATGGTGAGCTCACTGTGCCAGGAGTGGGGTTCATCAATGAAAGTCAGTCTTGTGAAATCTAAATCATGAGTCTCTGATACACTGGCTGATTTACACATGTCTGTATCTCTCCTCATGTGAAAATATTCCCTTTTTAAAGGCTGGTGTTTGATTGTGGATGCATCTGGAAGAAAGAAACTAAAGAAACATTCAGGATTAATACTCTCACCCTTATTGCAGACCTTTTCTAAACACAAGGATATTTTTCATAAAAAGGCAGATGAACTGGAATATGGCAGGAAGAACAAGCACTCTCCAGCCTCTTTCAGTACAAGTGAACTAATAGAAGATAATTCAAATATAACGGAAGAGTAAATTCACTGTTAGTCACACATGAATAGCTTCCCACTGTAAATCCAGATGGTCTCTCTGTTTACAGTGCTAACAGCACAGTGTAGAGGGAAGCAGCCCATGGTGGGTGTGATTACTGAGAGATATCAGTCATTCCTCCTGGATTAGTTCATGGGATCTCGCTGGCATGAACCAGGCGATGCTGGCAGTTAAGCCCTGCCCACTGCTGGATTGCTCTGGAATCAGCATTTTGGGGGGGCAATGAGAGAGCTGTATCGGCTGTGGCAATTATCAGGTTTATACAGCACAAAAGCAGAGTGGTTATGGTACTAAGCACTGGAGGTGATCTTAGTAGGTCACTGTTTCCCAGAGGATCATCTGAATTGCATCAGTGAAATATCCATCCATCCATTTTCTGCAACCGCTTATCCTGTTCAGGGTAATGGGGTGTCTGGAAACTATCCTGGAGGGCACAAAGCAGGGAAGAACCCAGGGTGAGGCGCCTACCCATCGCGGGGCACACTCACACACCATTCACTCACATATGCTCGCCTATAGTTAGTTTGGTAAATCCAGTCAGCCTCAGGCTGTTTTTGGACTGTGAGAAGGAAACTGAAGTACCTGGAGGAAACCCCACGACGACACGGGGAGAACATGCAGACTCCACACACATGGAGCCATGGCGGAGACTCTGGTCCCAGAGGTGTGAGACAACAGTGCTAACCACTGCACCTCTGTGACACCCTCTCAGTGAAATATATTAAATCCAAATAGACAGGCTCATTACTTGGCTGCTGGCTATTTAGGCAAAATAAGATGAACAAGTTTTCTGGAGAATTAATATAGTTTGTGTCAAAGGCATAATAGGAGCAGACATGGTGAGGTTAGGGAGGTGTAGGTCTGGGTGAAAGGCAGGTTGGTGTGCTCTTTTCTTTCTGAAACATTCCTGGATTTGTGATGCCGTTCCAGCTCAGAGTCCACTTACAATTTTACCGGAAAATATGGGGCCATCTCACCATACTCCGAAAGGGGCTTCAGCAGGGTGAAGCGGGACGCCTGATGACAGGCGCTAGTGTGGGCGTCGGCGTGGGCATCTGCGCGGGCACCAGAGCGCCATTCAGTTCACCCCTTTTTCGGGCTTCACTTCACCTTGGTTGTTATGGCGACGCCGCACCGCGGGTCAGAGCAGAAGAGGGCGAGACTGTTAACCACGTTTCCCTCAGGCGCTGACTCATTCCGGAATTAGCCCGCCTGATGGCGGACACGTGCAAAACACCCTGGAGACACAGCTATGCCTGTTACCTTCAGTCAGAAATTAACAACAAGCCAACAAAGTTTTCACTGCATTTATTTACTTATTTCCCTGCTCTCATCTTTATTTATTACAAAGAAAGGAAGCTATTCCATTGCTGTATCTCAGCAACAAGAGGCAATGATGTATTTTGTTTTTTTTCTATTTGTCTTTGCTGAAAGCACAGATTTTCTAGAATCATCGGCACTCAGAGCAGTGACGTAACATGAACAAAAGTACTGGATCCCTTTGTCATAATAGGGGACCTTGAACACAGCCTATTTGTCAGCTTAAAACAGACATACTTTCATGGCCAGTGAACTCAGTGACCGTATGTTTCTCTACTCCGCACATTTCTGTTTGCTCTGGTTTCATGCTTTCCTATGTGTGTTTGAGTCACCTTCTTTTATGAGTTGACCTTTATTTAAAGTTATCCTGACGCACAAAGTACAAAAGATTAATATGCTTCCTTGCCTCAGAATTGGAGCTCAAGGACAAGTCATAACGGCAACTGGAATTCAGAAACAAAGCTCGCATTCAATTTGTTAAATTTTCTCACTGGTTTACTCATGACAAGCTCAGACTAGAGTTTTATTAATTAAACAGCCCACTGATGCCCCACCTGGTGGCCAGGTCACTGCATTGCTCTCCAGAATAAAAGAAAAACCAATCCTCCAGTTAGAGGTCAGCTATCCAGCAGAGTGACCATGGAAGCTCGAACAGCCATCCGCATAGCCAGACAGGCTAATTATGATCACATGACCAGCCAAGCCTGTAGCTCCTAGTGTACAGAGTGCAAATTAATTCCTTCTTTCCATGATGTATTACATCTGGTCTAATAACCCTTCCAGGTGTTTTAAAAAAGAAAATAGCAATGACAACAAGTCATTACACTCATTCTCATTCTCCTTCAGGCCTTGCTGGGTTTCCCTGAAGCTGATAAAACTGCACTGAAGGGATCATCTGTATGATCATCCCCTTCATTATCTGTGTGATTATTTCCTTCATCATCTGTGTGATCATCCCCTTCATCATCTGTATGATCATCCCCTTCATCATCTGTGTGATTATCCCCCTCATCATCTGTATGATCATCCCCTTCATCATCTGTGTGATTATCCCCTTCATCATCTGTGTGATTATCCCCTTCATCATCTGTATGATGATCCCCTTCATCATCTGTATGATCATCTCCTTCATCATCTGTGCGATCATCTCCTTCATCATCTGTGCGATCATCCCCTTCATCATCTGTGTGATCATCTGCTTCATTGGGTGCCCTGGGTGCTTCCAAAATCTGAATTTATCCAAAGTCACCCCTCCATTTTCCATGAGAGCTTATTCCTAGCAGGGCTGTAGCAAGTCTGGAGCCTGTTTCAGGAAGTGCGAGCCTCAGGACGGGACCCGAGCACATCATGGGACTTGAACACATCAAATTTTGAGACACCTATACCATGCGACTCTGGGCTGCAGGAGGACTGTACAGTACCACCCCTAAATCATCTATCTATTTCTGAAGCATTTGTGCTAGTATAGGTCACAGTGGGGCCTGGAGCCTATCCCAGGCTAGGGTACACCCTGAACAGGATGCCCCTAAATCAGGAACTAATTAATTAAAATGTCTTGTAAATGTTTCTGGGCTCTGAAACTCAGCAATAAGATGGTGACAAACACATTCTACAACACTGACAACACTGAAGAGCTGAGTATGTAGCAACAGCTGGTCATTTTTAATTGAACAAATATGGCTGGAAGGCAGGAGCAAAGTCAGGAAGTCCCTTCTAATTGTCCACAAAGGCTTTACGTCCACGGCACAGATTCCTCTGGTTTGTCATTGAAAGTCTGTGTTGCTTGATTGAATCGCCCAGTAAAATGCAAAGCATCTGTTTGGAGTAATTGGAGAGAGATTTCAATCTAGTCAATAAGAGTACTTATGAATTGAAGTTTGTCTTACAAGTCAAATTTGTTCTGCATTATACTGACCTCCAAAACAGGAGACCTAAACAGAGTTTAGTTTTATTTTAGATCATCTTTGGAATTTAGTGGTGGGGCCGAACTTTTTCCTTACACGACTGTGACTCTCACAGTGTATAAAATGTGAACCTAATTGTTTTGTTTTAAGCCCTTACAGTCATGGTGTCATGTCCTTCCCACCATGTCTGCCCAATCCTCTTATCTCCTCCCTGGCATAGAGCCATGCCTGGAGCTCGTTTGTCTTACCTCTAGTTCCTAACCCTCATGTTAATCACTGCCAGCTGCCTCCAGTTTGCTCCCTCGTTAGTCTTGTATATAAGTCCCTCCCTGTCCAGTGTTCCCTTGATCTGTCATTAGTGTTGCCACTCAGTGTTGCCTGCGTCTGCGTCTGCGTCTGCGTCTGCGCCTGCACCTGCACCTGCGCCTTGCACCAGCCCATTTAGTTTCCTTGAGATCCTGGTTGTTTTCAGTTTTGTGCTTCTGAGTTTAATAACCCCCTTTTGTTTATCACCTGATCCTGCGTCCTCCATCCCGCTGGATATGACACATGGTTTGTCCGGTAGACGGGCTTGCAAGAGGTTGTGATCAAGAAGGTTGTTTCACAACCTGTTGTGAAGACTGTGAAGTCTGTTGTGGACATCAGTTAATGAGTTCATTGTAACATCTCTACTGCTCCATCTCTTCAGATGGCTATATATCAGTCAAAAACCCTAGTTATTCTTTTTTATGGATTACCCATCCATCCACGTTCCAACTGCTCATCCTGTATGGGGTTGTAGGGCACCTTTCCCAGGTAGCACAGGCAGGGGAACAACCCGAAGGCAGTCCCATGCTCATATATGCTGGGCAATATAGGTTGCAATATAGGGCAATATGCTCACATCACCCACTTGAAGTGAGTCGAATCAGATTTTTTTTGTCTTAATGTAACTCAGATCTGATGTTTTCAAGGCTGTGTGGACACAGAAATCAGATTTTTTTTTTAAATCAGGTTTGAGTCACTTTCATATATGGTCCTACATCGGATGCCTATCCGAATCCTGGCCATGAACCATGAATAAAAACAGTCAGATTGAAATTCATGTGGTGTTTTGTCAATATGCATAAAATGAGCACTGTCGTCACCAGCCAGCACCAGCAATGCGGCAAAATAACGATGGAGGACGGCTACAACTGTGAAAAATCATATCAATGTGCGCATGGATGCTGTTTGACGACAGATGCATTCACAATACAATTAAATACAGGACACTTGTAATTATGAAGGTGAACCGACAGGACAAATCCGGCCTGAGCAAAAAATCAGAACTGAGCTATGAGGCTTGTGTTGTGAATGTAGCCTTAGTAACTTTACTACCCTACCATTCTTATTTAGAACCCCATGTAAAACAGGCAGAACATGCAAACGACACGCACGGTAAACGGTGAAAACGCCACGCACTGTAAGCGGTGCAAATGCCACGCACTGTAAGCAGTACAAACGCCACGCATGGTAAGCGGTGCAAACGCCACTCACGGTAAGCGGTGCAAACGCCACGCACGGTAAGCGGTGCAAACGGCACAGACAGTAAGCGGTGCAAATGCCAGGTATGATAAGCGGTGTAAACGTCACATGCAGTCAGCGATGCACAGGCCACATACATACCACTCATGGAAAGGGGTGCAAACGCCAGAAACGGTAGGCAGTAGGGGTGTAACGAGATCTCGTGTCACGAGATTGCATTGTAGGGAAACTACACAGCGGCTAACGCTACTACTATGCAAAGCCATTTGCAGCACCGTCATCCCTCTTTGCTTAAGGAAAACTTCAAAGAGGAAATATATTACTGGAAAGCAGCCTTTTATTTGATTAATTTGAAAGACAAAAAATGCTAAATAATGCAGATGTTTGGTGAAATGTTTTAAATAATCAGCATCATCATATGCAGTAAAGAACAGAACAAATATCTAGCACCGTAAAATATTTCACTACAAACTCAAATGACAGGCTTCTCTCCTATTTGACTTCTCAGCTGAACATAAAATAGAATATAAATAAAACAATATAAATAACAAACATAAAACTTTTTAAAATATTTTCTTCACTGGTGCAGTGGATTTAAATCATCGTTAAAATATCATCTCGTCTCGTTGTCGTGAACCCAGTATCGTGTTTCGTCTCGTCTCGTGGGCTGAGTATACCGTTACACCCCTAGTAGGCAGTGCAAAGCAAATGCCTCACACGGTAAGCGGTGTACATGCCGCACATGGTAAGTGGTGCAAATGCCACGCACGGTATATGGGGGCAATCACCACACGGTACTGCCCTTTTTCTCAAAAACAGCTCTAATTTGCTAATTTGTAAAGTTAATCTTTCTTTTTTAGAGTACAAATACAATAAATATATAAACTTTATATAAAATATAGTATTCAGAAATTAAAGTTCCTACAAGGACAATGCATATATGCTTTGGTACACAGTCAACAGAACATTTGTAGCACTACTTTGACTAAATATTGAGATCTGCATGCCAAAAACAACCAGGGCACTATATGCCAGGTATAACATTTCTTCAAATTGTACTTTTAAAAAAGTTACATTGCAACAAAGAGGAGTCCATAAGAAAAGACTTCCAGAAAGCTCTTCTGGCAGGCTATTTCACTCAAGGACCTATTTCCGTGCTGTTCCTGGCCCTTCGCTCAGCTTGTCATCAAAACTCATCTTCTCCTCCCTGGTGTACGAGGAAGTCTGGGCAGGCTTCCCATAAGCTAGTCAGCACCCGGCTCCCGTGACCCAAGCCCCAGCTCTTCAGAAACTGATGCATCGATGTGCGTCTTCTTCTATGACAGGTGAAGCAGGTCATGCTGGGCCCTGCTGCTCTTTGCAGCTGTGGACTGAACCTCCAAATTGAAACTGGTCTTATCAGAACATTGGGGAAAGAAGAGGTCAGACTTTATCCATGATATCGGAAATGCACCTACGTCTGTTCCTGCAAGCATTGTCGCGGCAACGCTCAACTAATCAGGCACATCGCTGAACCCTGTCACCGCTGATTTCCCAAGATCAAAGAGCCAATCGTCAAGCGGGAAGAGTCTTACTCCCCAGTTTAACTCGACCTAAATCAGGAAGCAAGTGAACCGGAGAAATGTGTGTGTATGGAGAGTGAGGAATGTAGGAGGCCAGGGACTGTCGGTCAGGTGCAATGAGAATGCATTATATTTAATTAACAGACGTTTTTTATCCAAAGCAACATACTTTTTTTGAGAAAGTAGGGTCAGTCAGTCCCTGGAGAACTTAGGGGTTAGGGGCCTTGTTCAGGGGCCCCAAAGTAAAACCATACTGCCCACCTTAAGCTGCTGGGCCACACGCCACCCCTGGGTAGAGGGTATTAAGAAGGTTGCAGTGACTGTTTAGAGGGCATTATAGGAAACGCAACTGAAGTAATAATTTCTTGGTTTAAAAAAGAACATCTAGTGAAAGAGTGCTAGTAATTATCTGGCAATCAGCCATTTAAATCTAATGAGACAGAACATACTTTGAAAGTATCCAGCGTAAGATCTGTGCACCTCTCTGAGGGTGGGGAGCATGCTGACAATGTCCCTCCCTTCAGAATCCTTGGGCCATCTGGGGGGGCATTCCAGCTTCCAGGGTTTGGCAGATAGTTTCCTCTTTTTTCACAAAAAGTGCAGAACTTCTCCAGGCTGCAGACAATGGGATGCTGGTTAGTATGACCAGGAGCCTGAACTGCTCATTATTAACATGAAGGAGTGCAATGGGTCTTTTGACTAGAGAACATGGAAATTGCAGGAAAGATGATATCCGTGTAGCTGCTGTGGCCTTCAGCTGAGGTATTAACAGGTCAAGATGCTGCTTTGCTGCGGAGTCCACAGAGTCACCTGTAGGGTTACCACAGTGTGTCTGTGTTTATATTCAGGGGACTGGCAGGGAGCTGGCTCACATAATGCCCACTTATGTGCCTTAAAACGCGGCATAATCGTTGGCTCACCATTTGTGATGTTATGCCTTTTTCTGTATATGATTTAAAGACACATTAATGGCTCTTTTTCCCACAGCTGAAACTGTCCGCGGTCGGCATTATCCGGCACGGCTCAGCTCAAGGTTGCAGCACGTTACCATCGACGCTGAATATTACAGCGGGCGCCAGGATGCTGAGTGCGGCTCCCAGACCAGCAGGCCAAACCTCGGGGGGCCCACCCAGATTTTGAGGGATAGTAAACACCACCGCTGCCCCGTCAACAAGGTGGACTGGCACATATGAGCACAGACGCACACATGCAGAACCGCAGAATCAATGCGACGCAAGAAAAACAAGGCAGTGCTCAGCCACGCAAAAGTATGTTAGATGCATTACAGGATACACCCAGAGCTGGGTTAAACTGCACAGGGGCTGTAAACTCCAGCTCATACTGCTCCCACTTGCCGTATTTCTGCTCCCGCATTAATTATGTGTGCCGCACCTGCGACGTGCTGCTTCAAAGACGCTTTAGATCCAGCAGTGGTTAATTGATTTGGAGATACCTTTTCTCATGATGGGAGAAGCCCACCCCCCCGCCCCCACCCCAGGCCTGTCTGGCCCTATCAGCCTCCTTCACCTTGGAGTAATCCCACTCAGACACATCGGGCTGCCCTACTTCAGCTCAGGCTTTGCTTGCTTGCTTTGGCTGTGTATCGGGACCTTCAACCCTCTCCTAGCAAATCGCTAGCAGAATCACTAATATCTCTTTATCACTACAAAATTTCTATGTGTGTCTGAAAGCCCCATTGCTAGAGCCTTTATCATGTGTTGGACCCATTCTCTGGACCCCCAAATGGCTTCTAAGGACCCCACACTGCAGAAAGTTAAATCCCAGGCAGACCTATCTTTGTACCTTTATGAAAGATGCTTAGCCTTATAGTTTTCAGTAAATACATTGCGGGTGCTAAGATTTCAGAGTCAGGTTGGGTGATGTTGTCTGTCGAGCAGCCGTGTTTACACTGGGAACGTGAGACGGCGAATGATTAAACAAAGGGATTGTGTGATGCTGCTTGCTGAAACAGATGTTTCAGAATAATATTTCAGATCTTGGCCAGATACAATGGGAGGACTGGCTTCCCGCTGTTATCTGTTACACATTTATCTGTGTTTACAAAATGTGGAATCACTGGAAGACGTTCAATTTGTCTCACATCGATTTATTTTTATAAAGCGCTCTTCAAAAGCATCGCAAATCGCTCGTCAAGTATTTAAGGGCGGCAAAATCGCAGAGGTTTTAGGTAATAAACTAATGCTGTGGTACAGCTGAATTTTACGTTCCTGCTATTTATGTTTCTCTGCCTTGCCAGCTTATGGAGACTTATTTTTTGTGTTCCATTCCTCATGTGGAGAGTCGATGACTCAGTGTCGAATGTAGGGAAGGATATTAATTCACAGAGTCAAAAAGTCACACCTACAAACAGCTAAGTGAAATCCTGCAGTGAGGAAAATTGACCTACTCGATAAGAATGAGCCATCAGGAGAGCCATCTACCAATGCTTGGGGACATGAATGTCCTTTATTGCAGCACTCTCACTGGCTTTTTTCTCTGAAATTAAAGAGTTCAGATGATAAAGGCAGGATTGCCTTTTCACATCTCTGTAAATCTAATTAGGAATAATAACGTGTACGGCCAACTTAGGGAACGTTTTCCCCTAAGGAGATATGAGAGGGTGTCTTCCAAGTGTGAGGAGATGTCTTCCAAGTTTGTGGAGAAGCCTTCCAAGCATGAGGATATGTTTTCCAAGCATGAGAAAATGTCTTCCAAGCTGTCCCTTGGTGGTGGTTCTTCTCTGGGGCTTATGTTTGTTTAGTCTCTCTGTATGGCGATGTAACGCAGGACAGCCTGCTGGTGTGAGTCTCTGTATCTGCATTTAGGCATGTGAATGTGTGAGATGGTGAACTTTACTCTGTAAACACGTGTTTGCGTGTGCAGGTGTTTATATACATGTGTTTGTGTGGGATGGTGTGGGTGTGCGCTTTTCTCTGTACACACGTTTACATGCGCCTGTGTTTATATATGTGTGTGATCATGTATGGGATTGTGCAGGTGGGTGCTTTTCCCTGTACGCACCTGTTTGCATGGGTCAGTGTTTATACACTCACTGCCCGGACAAAAAAAAAGTTGCCATTTGAATTTTTCATTGGACCCACTTTATCTTTGATTGTGGAGCACATTTGTCATGGCATTATTTCAACAAGCTTATGCAACATCTCACCCTTCATTTTCATCCAGATTTCCTTTAATTTCTCACTGAGATGCTGTATTGACAAGTTGAACCTCCATAAAGCCTCCTTCAGCACAACCCAAATACCTTCAGTGAGGTTAAGGTCACAACTCTGTGGTGACCTAGTCTTACGTGAAAATGATTCCTCGTGCTCCCTGAACCACTCTTTGACAATTCGTATCCAATAAATCTTAACATTCTTGTCCTGGAATATGCCCATGCCAACAGGGAAGAGAAAAACCCATTGATGATGGATGGGAGGTGTAACCCAGCCAGTAGATTCAGGTATTCAGCTGATTTTACTTTATTGCTGCATAATGTAATAAGAATGCAGTCATTGGCTTTTAACTATTTGCTGATATAAATTCAAATGGCAACTTTTTTTGGCCGGGCAGTGTATATCTGTGCTTCTGGGTGCGGTAACACTTTACTTAAGACCATGTTTGTAGGAATTTATAAACACATTCACAGCAAAAAAATATGCATTCATAAAGCATTAACAACATGGCTATAAATATTTATCAAAAGACATAACACATTATAACCACCTGTATTATGAATGCTTTATGAACCTTCCATCCATAATGCACTATAGATATCATTATAATGCATTATAATGTGTTATAAGCATTAAGGATATTTTGTGCTGCACTATGAAGTTATCTATAGTGCATTATAGATAAGAACTTCACAAAGCATTCATAATTTATATTAAACATGGCTATAATGTGTTATGCCTTTTTATAAATATTTATAGCCATGTTTATACTGCTTTATGAATGCATTGTAATGCATGATGTATGTGTTTATAAATGACTAAAAACATGGCCTTAAGTATAGTGTTACCATGGATGCGTTAGTTGTACACACCTGTTTACGTGAGCAGGTGTCTATATGTGTGCACAAGCAAATGGGAATCTGAGTGTGCGTTTGTGCCTTTTATAAATGTGCATGTGTGTGCCTTTTATAAGCATGTGTCTCTGCATCTGCCCTTCATAAACATGTTCACAGGTGTGTGATGCCTGAGCAAGGCCATTGTTGGGGCAATGATGTTGTCTTGCCCCCCTAATTTGTCCCTCTACCACTAACAGCAATTGTAATTACAATTGGCATTGTAATTTATCAGCATTACCAGCAGTGACGCGGCCTGCCTGGGTGTCTCTGTCCTGCCAGAGCTGCTCACTGAGTACCGCGGTACAATTAGAGTGTTGCGTTAAAAAGAACTGTAAGTTTAGCAGAGACAGGAAATCAATTTAAATAGACACATAATAATAATAAAAATAATAATAATAATAACGAGGATAAGCATATCATGTAGTCCATCTCTGCTGCCACAAACAAACAACTTGGATGCACTGAAGCTGACCCAGCTGCTGGTGGCCACTCAGTCCTACAACCTCCATTCCCTCACAGCACAATGTGCTCTGATCTTCAAAGATCTCTCTCTTTCAAATAGTCTTTTTATCGAGGCGTCACCCAAGTCTGCCACAGCATCACTGGCCGCCACTGTCGCCCCTGAGGATCTCCGGGATCAGAAACCTTTTAGGGGGACGCTAAACTGACGGCTGTCTCTTTCATGTCACAGTTCTTTACGGCTCTCTGTTCCAGCTTCATTCTACTCCTACTTGATGAATATTGCCAGACGGACTTTGATCTAAGGCTCTGCACTTCAGCGGTGACAGCAGGAAGAGCATTATCCACACATGCTATAAAATCGGTAACATACATTATACAATGCATAAATAATCACTAGTTTACCACTAATAACTACTACCTTTAATGTCAGACTAAAAGACATTTTTCTTTAAGCTCATTATTTCTTAAATTGATAAATTGTATAAAAAATGAATACATCTTAATAATAAAATAATGTTTAACAATTCCCCTAGCCTCATCTTCTAAAACAAAATCATGCCTTTTTTCCATTGTTTTAAAAGTAAGATGTTGGGATGAAGAATGATGAAGAATAGTTGATTTTCAAGCTGCCGTGATATAATATTTTTTGTTAATTTGCATAATTACATAACAAAAAACAAGTTAACAGCATGTATATGAAAAACATGGCCACTACACAGACTGCTATGTGGCACTCGTGGGTTTTCTCAGATCTCTCCGTGTAACACAGAAACACAGAGCATGATTGGATCCCTGTCTCTGACCCAAACATGGAGTGTGAATGGATCCCTGTCTCTGACCTAAATGGGGAGAGTAAACAGATCCCTGTCATTGACCCAAACAAAGATCATGAGTGGATCCCTGCCTCTGACCATGAGATTGGCAGGAAAGGACTGTCAGCACCACCATGTAATGATACGACACTCAGCAGGGCCAATGGGTCAGAACATATCTGGAACATGAAGGGCCTTTTACACACATTGCCAGGAGCTCAGCTGTTATATGTCATTGCTTGTGCCAGTCGGGGGGGGGGGGGGGGGGGGCGGGGGGGCGGGCGCCCGCGCGGGGGCGGGGGGCGGCGCGGGGGCCGCCGC
>JAODKC010000002.1:21962936-21986555 GCA_026777985.1 Mormyrops attenuatus
ATTTTTTTTTTTAAAATAAATTAACAATAATAATAATAACGTCTGTGCCGCCCGTTGCAAAATTGGGGCCCTAACCATAATTTTTTTTGGGGCCCCCCCCCCCCCCCATTATTAGGTTATATCCTTTTATTAGCAAGGTGGGTTCATAGGTGGGACCTCGACAGGTTTGTAGATAAACAGCCTTAAAGGCTGAGAGGACTGAAGTAGCGACTTTTTTTATTTAAGGATCGACCATCTAAGTTTCAGGATTGGGGACACACATGTGGAGTTTAAACACACCTGCAGAGGGCGCAGTTAGTGTGTGGGTGCGTATCACACCCATCTGAGTTCACGCTTATTCTGACGGGTTCCAGGTATGGAACATGGGAAATGGATCGCAGGATCTCATAGCCAAAATAATGATGAGCGTCAGGGACACCCTTCCTACTGAAGATGGGGTGGGTGGTGGTGTAAAGACACTAGTCACTACAGGGCAGACCAGAGCAATCCGCAACAGCCTCTTGCCACATCGGGGAGGCGCAAGGGCGTCCCGCTCCCCATAATCCCGTTAAGTGCTAAGGCCAGGCCAAACGGCTAATAAATCAGCAGCGGCTTACGTATGGATTTTATCGTCTCGCTCAACAAGCGGAAAATTATTTACATCTGTTGGAGCCCCTGGATTAGTTCATTTAAGAGACCTCTCCCAGGATGAGACACTGTCCACAGAGTCCGATACAAGTGTTCATTTGCAACCTGATGAAAGAGGAGATTTAGGTTTTAGCCAGAAGAATTACCCTAAAGGAAGAAACACAGCAAGTGGTGCAAGATGTACAATAATAATTAATAATTACTATTATACTGCTTTTACCATAGATTTATAGAGTTGCTAATTAAGTACTGTATAAAGAACAGCACTCAAAGGTCCAGCAGCTTGCCTCCCAACTAGCACGCGTTAGCACTTATTTAAGTCACTCTGGCTAAGGGCGTCTGCCAAATGCCATAAATGTAACGTAAATGTAACTAGCACTATTTACAATATTTGCTTATACTTTAGGGAAAACTTACTGTAAGCCTATTCATAAGCAGGGGAAGCCACATGAAGAGCTGAAGTGGTCATGGATTTCCGGAACTTTCCATCCTCTCCTCAACTTCCAGGCAACAGGAATGGCTGAACCACATTCCCTGCCTCGGGGGGTGCCGCAATTCTGAGGAAACGGGAATGGGGAGGGACTGTCAGGCCCCACTCTGCAATCGGCATTACCGGTGGTGTTTACATCCATTAATTCCCCCTGTTTACCTGCACAGTCAGATGGTTTTTGGTATAATAGACTCATTTCGCCCTCTTTAAAGGTGACTGAATAAAGAAGGATCTGAACGCAGAAGCATATCTAACCCTGGTGTTCGAACGATATTCCGGGGCAATTCAGCTTCCTGTTCCTGATGAGCCGCAGGCAATATATGCTTTCCGATGGAAGTAATTTATTCAGAGCTGGTATTTCAGGACTGTCGTGGCCCAGCATGGTAATGGATTGAATTTGTTGTTCTGTTTATAAGTGATCCGGTCAAAAAAACACAGAGGAAATAAAAAAAATATTGATAGAAAAAGAAAGTCAATATTTACAATAACAGGACTGGTGCCTATGTTTACAGAAAGAGGGGGGTGCAGGCTTTAGGATGTGGATAACAGCTGTTTACTGCTTAATGTTTAATATAGACGTATAGTCCCCATGCTATAAAGAAAAACATCACCTTTTCAGGGATGGGAAGCAGGTGATAGTCTGCCAGCTGAGATAAACGATCCTGAAAAAGTAAAATGAACACAAAATGAACAAGCAGTTCAAACTGTTTTCCTGAAAGCTACAAACAGCCATAAGATGTTACCCAATTAGGATGTACCAAGAGGCCTAGGAAGGAGGAGGGGAGGCGGGATCTGCAACACGATGGCTCGTCAGTCATGTGACCTCAACCCGCCCCGCCCCAACAGCCGCTCAGAACTCTCCCCAAAACCACGTACCCCACTCCCCTGCCCAACCCAGGTCCTTGTCACACATTTATTCACAGATACTGGCATTAGAATGACGCCCCACACACTCTCTATTAATGCAGAGGAGGCCACGCCCAGTGCCTGGCATTCCGCTGTGGATTGCGCCACAGAGCTGTAATGACTGTGACCTGCGGTGGATAAGAAGAAGAAATGAATATTGTTTTATTGTAATGTGCTTAATTGGATAAGAAATACATTTTCAAATCCCACCAGCTCACGGCTGTGTTATTTTTTAAAAGCTCCATCAACAGAAGTTTTGGGAGAGAAGTTTAGTGGCTGGCTGAGCCTCACCTGCAAGCCCCTGGAATCTCTTATGAGTTTCGCTCCTGTTTCGCTGCACGATCGCCGCATCGGGCAGCTGTTGGCTCATTTGTTTTTTGTCTTCATTCCTTTTTTCCCCTCCTATAGCAGTGGCCATAGCTTCTCCCAGATTCTCGTTAATAAGGAATGTCTCTTACTGTTGTACTCAACACGGTTCCTGCACAGCCTGGATGACTCATATCGCAGGCTTGGTACCACCGGACCAGGTCTCCCCTGAGGAGATGGGCTTTTCTGGAGGTCTTTCTCCCAGCACATGCCCAGACTATAGACTGAAAGTTATGAAACATCAGTGTTGAATATTCTCTTCAACTCTCCCTTGTCCTATAGAACATCTGACGCCTTGTGTCCAAGTCCCTACCTGTCACCAGTAAAAGCTCTCCATGCTTTCTTCCATCCATCATCAATCATTTATTCAGCCAATTCTGCTCCTTCAGTTACATTCAAGAGTCTGCTGCATTAGAGGTTATCCAGATGAATTTCCACGTCTACAATCTTATTTTAATACCGTTATGTTTGCACATTCTATAAGACATAAAACCAGTAAAATTTATGCAGCGTAAACAGCCCATACCTTCTCATGGTAGTGAGGTGAGGTAGAAAACTTTACAGGCATCTGTTTATGGACTCAATCAAAGAGTGGAATAACAATTATCGCAGCAGTTTATTGGCTAAATAGGCAGTTAGTGACTTAGGGGAATGAATCTCTTTTTTTTACGCACACCTCCCAAAGGTTCCAGGTAGGGTTTAATGCCAAGGGAGAAAAAAAATGCAGAAGATGGTGGAGAGCAGTGATACAGGCTGGAGAAAGAGGAGACTGATGAGAGAGCCGCCTTCATTCTAGCCTTTGGGGAAATTGAGATTTGAAACTCGCGCATGCTTCCTGTCCGCCAGTTATCTCCCTCATTCCAAGATGATCCTGCGTTAAATAAAGAGCTAAAGGGAGCCTCTGGGGGCGCCGAGAACCCGGGAAACAGATGGAAATCAGGAGGAAATGAAGGTACAGGCCTCTGTTTCTGCTCCAGCTGGAACAGATTCCACCTGCGCTTAGCGTCTGGGTCAGAGCTTAGCCGCTTTTGATTATCTTTTATTTATTATTTTTAGTTTGTTTGGGTTCTTTTGGGTGCTGCACAGACAGGAGCGACGCATTGTCTCATTCCTGAAATGTCACTTGGACCAAGGGATTCTTCGAATGGACAGGACAAAGGCGCTGATTTCTCCACATTCAGATTGAAGCGACTCAGTTCATTGTCATTTAGCCTTGCCAGGCTCTCCTCATCTGCCGACAAGGCTAAAACCGCGATTAAATCTGGCCCAAAGAGGACACTTTAACACTGATAACGGGGGCTTTCTTTGCATTGCTAACAACAACATTTTGCAACGTGAAGCTGTATGTCACCCTGAAATTATGAGAACGGTGCCCAGCACGAGTCCTTGAAGGTTTATAATGATTTCTGTCTTTTGTGTTGGAGCAAGGCTGACTGATAAACATCACGGAGGGGAAAAGGTGAAATAGCAGGCGGTAAATGTGTGTACTTCATACTGTAAACACATCAGTTAGTTGATAAATGGTCACCTTTTTAACGTGAGCTTAACGACGCTGCAATAAATCATGCTGGTTTTTATGGAAATTAAAGGTGACACTTTTTAAGGTCTCTTTATCTGCAGATAAGGAGGCTGTTTTGTAGTACATATCTGTGATTAATTCATACTTTGCATAAACAAACTAGGTCAGGCACTAAAATCACAACTGCTGAGGATCGGAGCTCTGCTTCGGGGAGGGGGTGGGGACCCACTGTGGAGGTGCTGGTTATGTCTCTCATGAGAAAAGCTGATGCTGATGTTCGTCATGGACTTCTAGGGCCTGACACCCCCCCCCCCCAAACTCCTGAATGAAAACTATACACTGATTAGCAGTAGCTGGAGGCTGAAATGCTTGGCCACGCTTAGTTTAGACTGGTCAGTTGAGCCTCGGGAGCTGCTTTCCGGGGGGGCATTAGTTACGCTCCCTAGTGTTCCCCCCTGCAGTTAACGAGTGACAGCAGGAAGGACGGGAAACCAGCACAAGCAAAAGGTCATCCAGTCAGACATCAGTAGGCAGGCGATGTAGTGCTGGGACAGCAGGGGGCACTGTAGTTAAATCATGTTCCAGGAGGGATTCAGCTGCAGCCCTGAGCGAGGTGCTTAATTAGCTTATTTAAATAATGACCATGTGAAAGAAATGCACTTATGGCGTAAAATCGTGCATGAATTGCTCTGGAAGACAACAAGAATGCTAATGGTAATATGAGTGTTAATGATGATAATCCCTGTTGCTGGTACTCTGGCCAACCACCGTTTGGTTGGGGGAGGTCTTTTAATCACAGTCCCACCGCTGTTCCAGTCAATGGCAGCATGGAGCAGATGCAGCAAAAAGGGTAGCGGGGAGATTGCAGGAAGTCTGCGCCGTCAGATATGTTCCAGGACAGATGTGGATCATGTGGAGGAATGCAGTGGCCTATGAATCCGCACATGGACAGACGTGTGTCACCCATCAATACCTCACCATAGTGGAATCCCGCCTCACTCCTTTCCTCTGCCTTTGTTCAGAGATGCTACTCAGATGAAATTTCAGAGTGACCTTTAGCATAAGGAGGAGGAAAAAAACAAGTGTGGATTATCTGCAAATCTCACGGATGGTCTAATCATGTCAGCATGACTGTCACGCGGCCAATAAGATGAAGAGCGATGTCTGCCCCCCCCCCCACCTGACCTACACGCCACATTTAGCAGTTTCAGAAGAGGAAGGGAAAGCTTGGAATGATGTGTGTCTGCCTTGGAACGATGCATGTCCGTTAGAATCTCAGACTGCTCAGAGCAATGAATGTCTGTTATAATCCCAGACAACTTTGAGCGAGGTGTGTCCATTAGAATCCTGGATGGCTCTGAGCAATGCATGTCCATTGGAATCCCAGACGACTCTGAGCGACATGTGTCCCATTACAATGCTGAATGGCTAAGAGCAATGCATGTCTGTTAAAATCCCGGATGGCTCGGAGCAATGTCGGTCTGGTAGAATCCTAGATGGCTTGGAGTGATGTATGCCCGTTATAATTGCAGATGTTGCGGTAGGATATGTGCCAGTTAGAATCCCAGATGCCTCAGAGCAATGCGTGTCCATTAGAATCCTGAACAGCTTGGAGTGATGTGTGTCTGTTATAATCCCAGACAGCTTGGAGCAATGCATGGCTATTAGAATCCCGGATGTCTCGGAGTTACATGTGTCCATCAGAATCTCAGACAGCTTGAAGCAATGTGTGTCCATTACAATCCCGAACTACTAGGAGCAAGGCGAGTCCCAAATGAGTCTGAGGGACGTGTGTCCATTACAATGCTGGATGGCTTGGAGCGATACATGTCCTTTAGAATTCCGGAGGACTTGGAGCAACGTGTGTCCATTAGAATCCCGGACAGCTTTCAGCAATGCATGTCCATTACAATCCTGAATGGCTAGGAGCAATGTCTGTCCATTAGAATCCCAGACCACTCGGAGCAATGTGTGTCCATTACAATCCCGAATGGCTAGGACCAATGCATGTCCATTAGAATCCCAGACGATTCTGAGCAACGTGTGTCACAATGCTGAATGGCTTGGAGTGATACTTGTCCATTAGAATTCCGGAGGGCTTGGAGCGACGCGTCTCCTTCAGAATGCTGGACAGCTTTGACCAATGTGTGTCCATTAGAATCCCAGATGGCTCGGAGTGACCTGTGTCCATTAGAATCCCGGACAACTTTGAGCAATGCGTGTCCGTTAGAATGCAGCAGGGCTCAGAGCAACGTGTCAGATAGAATCCTGAATGGCTTGGAGTGACGGGTGTCCACTAGCATACCAGATGGCTCTGAGCAATGCATGTCCATTAGAATCCCAGATGGCTCCGAGCGACGTGTGTCTGTTACAATGCTGAATGGCTTGGAGTGATACATGTCCATTAGAATTCCGGAGGGCTTGGAACGACGCATCTCCTTCAGAATCCTGGACAGCTTTGAGCAATGCATGTCCATTAGAATCCCAAATGGCTTGGAGTGACATATGTCCATCAGAATCCCAGACAGCTTGAAGCAATGTGTGTCCATTAAAATCCTCAACGGCTAGGAGCAATGCTTGTCCATTAGAATCCCAGACGGCTCGGAGCAATGTGTGTCCATTACAATCCCGAATGGCTAGGACCAATGCATGTCCATTAGAATCCCAGATGACTCTGACCGACGTGTGTCTGTTACAATGTTAAATGGCTTGGAATGATACTTGTCCATTAGAATTCCGGAGGGCTTGGAACGACGCATCTCCTTCAGAATCCTGGACAGCTTTGAGCAATGCATGTCCATTAGAATCACAAATGGCTTGGAGTGACATATGTCCATCAGAATCCCAGACAGCTTGAAGCAATGTATGTCCATTACAATCCTGAATGGCTAGGAGCAATGTGTGTCCATTAGAATCCCAGACGGCTCGGAGCAATGTGTGTCCATTACAATCCCGAATGGCTAGGACCAATGCATGTCCATTAGAATCCCAGATGACTCTGACCGACGTGTGTCTGTTACAATGTTGAATGGCTTGGAGTGATACTTGTCCATTAGAATTCCAGATGGCTCAGAGTGACCTGTGTCCATTAGAATCCCGGACAACTTTGAGCAATGTGTATCCGTTAGAATGCAGCATGGCTTGGAGCAACATGTCAGATAGAATCCTGAATGGCTTGGAGTGACGTGTGTCCACTAGAATCCTGGTTAGCTTTGAGCAATGTGTGTCCATTAGAATCACAGATGGCTTGGAGTGACCTGTGTCCATTAGAATCCCGGACAGCTTTGAGCAATGCGTGTCCGTTAGAATGCAGCAGGTCTCAGAGCGACGTGTCGGATAGAGTCCTGAATGGCTTGGAGTGACGTGTGTCCACTAGAATACGAGATGGCTCTGAGCAATGCATGTCCGTTAGAATCCCAGATGACTCTGAGCGACGTGTCAGTTACAATGATGGATGGCTAGAAGCGATGCATGTCCGTTAGAATCCCAGATGGCTTGGAGCGACGTGTGTCTGTTACAATGGAGTGATACATGTCCATTAGAATTCCGGAGGGCTTGGAACGACGCATCTCCTTCAGAATCCTGGACAGCTTTGAGCAATGCATGTCCATTAGAATCCCATATGGCTTGGAGTGACCTGTGTTCATTAGAATCCCGGACAACTTTGAGCAATGTGTATCCATTAGAATGCAGCATGGCTCGGAGCAACGTGTTGGATAGAATCCTGAATGGCTTGGAGTGACATGTGTCCACTAGAATCTGGACGGCTTGGAGGGATGCGTGTCCGTTAGAATCACTAGTGGCTCAAAATGAGCAATATGTGTCCTTTAGAATCCCGGACAGCTTGGAGTGATGAGTACCTGTTAGAATCCCAGATGACTCAGAGCAATGCATGTCCATTAGAATCCCAGACAGCTCGGAGCAATGTGTGCCGATTAGAATCCCAGACAGCTCGGAGTGACATGTGTCCATTAGAATTCCAGACAGCTCAGAGCAATGTGTGTCCATTAGAATCCCGGATTGCTCAGAGTTTGATGCATGTCCGTTAGAATCCAAGATGGCTGAAAGTGATGTGTGTCCATTAGAATCCCAGACAGCTTGGAGTGATGCAAGTCCGCTAAAATCCTGAATGGAGTGTGATGCATGTCCGTTAGAATCACAGATGGTGCAGTGCTATGTGAGTCCGTTAGAATCTCAGACAGTGCAGGGGTATGCATGTCCATTAGAATCCTAGTCAGCTTGAAGCAATGTGTGTCCATTAGAATCCTGGACGGCTCAGAGTGTGACAGAACATTTCAAACTTTTCACCTTTATGCTGATGATACTGTGATCAACTGCTCTGCACCTACTCCTGCAAAGGCTTTTGAATATCGTCAAGATGCTTTTGACAAAGTACAGGAATAGCTTTGTCATCTACAACTCAGTTTAAATGCAGATAAAACAAGACTTGTCTTCTTTACCACTTCTAAATCAGATAGATTAGCACTGATTGGGAAAATTTTAACGAGAGATGGTCAACAAATAGAATTGGTATCTAATTTTATATATCTAGGATTTTTTATTGATGACCACCTATCTTGGAAGGAGCACATTAAGTATGTAGCAAAAAAGCCGAAGTCCTTTTTAGGATTTTACTATATAAATAAATCTTGCTTTTCCTTTTATGTAAAAGAAAAACTGGTTGAATCAACGTTTTTGCCTGTTATTGACTATCATGATGTACTGTATATGCATGCATCTGGTCATTGTTTATGCATGTTGGACAGTTTGTATCATGGAGCAATGAGGTTTATTTCAAACAGTGGTTCACTTACACAGCATTGTGTGCTTCATGCTAAAGTAAATTGGTCATCTTTACAAGCTCATCGCCTTACCCACTGGTACTGTATGTGTTTATATATAAAGCCATTCTGGGTAAACTTGCTCCTTATTTATGATCATTCTTGATCTGGAAGCAAGGAGGTTGTAATCTTTGCTCGATGGACTTTTTAAAACTGGTTGTTCCAAAAGTAAGAATTGAATTGGTAATGAAAGCTTTTAGGTTTTCAGCACCTGACACGTGGAACACTCTTCAAGCTGAATTTGGAGTGATGCGTGTCCGTTAGAATCCCAGATGGCTCAGAGCAATGCATGTTCGTTAGAATTCCAGACAGCTCGGAGCAATGTGTGTCAGTTAGAATCCTGAATGGTTCAGAGTGTGATGCATGTCCATTAGAATCCCAAATGATGCGGGGCTATGCATGTCCATTAGAATCCCAGACAGCTTGGAATGATGTGTGTCCATTAGGATCCTGGACGGTTTGGAGCGACAAGAGTCCATTAGAATCCCAGTTGGCTCAGAGCAATGCATGTCCGTTAGAATCCTGAATGGCTCAGAGTGTGATGCATGTTAGAATCCCAGGTGGCTCAAAGTGATGTGTGTCCATTAGAATCCCAGACAGCTCGGAGTGATGCATGTGCATTAGAATCCTGGACATTTTGGAGCGATGCATGTCCATCAGAATCCCAGACGGCTCAGAGTGATGCATGTCCATTACAATTCTGAATGGCTTGGAGCGACATGTGTATGTTAGAATGCTGGGTGGCTTGGAGTGATGACTGTCCATTAGAATCCTGAACGGCTTGGAGTGACGCGTGTCAGTTAGAATTCCAGACAGCTTGAGGCGATGTGTGTCCATTACAATCCTGAATGGCTTGGAGCAACATGTGTCCATTATAATCCCAGATGGCTCGGAGCAAAACATGTCCTTTTGAATCCTGGACAGTTTGGTGTGATGAGTGATTCTGTTAGAATCCCAGACAGCTCAGAGCGATGTGTTTCCATTAGAATCTCAGATGGCTCGGAGCAATGTGTGTCCATTATAATTCTGAACGGCTTGGAGCGACATGTGTCCGTTAGAATCCCAGATGGCTGAAAGTGTTGTGTGTCCATTAGAATCCCGGACAGCTTGGAGTGAAGCAAGTCAATTAAAACCCTGGAAGGTTCGGTGCAATGCATGGCCATCACAAACCCGAACAGCTCGGAGCAATGTGTGTAAGTTCCAGTCCCAGACAGCTTGGAGCCCGTTAGAATCCTGAACAGCTTGGAGCAACGTTTGTCCATTAGAATCCTGGATGGATTGGAGTGATGAGTATCCATTAGAATTCCAGACAGCTAGGAGCGATGTGTGTCCGTTACAATCCTGAATGGCTTGGAGCAACGTGTGTCCGTTAGAATCCCAGATGGCTCAGAGCAAAACATGTCCTTTTGAAGCCCAGATAGTTTGGTGCATGTCCATTACAAATCTGAACAACTTGGAACAATGTATGTAAGTTAGAGTCCCGGATAGCTTGGAGCAATGCGTGTCCATTAGAATTCCAGACGGTTTGGAGCGATGTGCGTCCATTTGAATCCCAGATGACTGTGTCTGACGTGTGTCTCTTACAATGATGGATGGCTTGGAGCAATGCATGTCTGTTATAATCCCGCATGGCTCAAAGCAATGCATGTCCATTAGAATCTCGAACAGCTTGGAGTGTTGCGTGTCCGTTAGAATCTCAAACAGGTTGGGGCGATGCTGGTTTGTTATAATCCCAGACAACTTGGAGCAATTCCTGTCCGTTAGAGTCCCAGACGGCTCAGAGTGTTGCATGTCTGCTAGAATCCAGGATGGCTCACAAAGGCGCATGCTCATCAGAATCACGAACAGCTCGGAGCAATGGGTGTCTGTTAGAATCCAGGATGGCTTGGAGCAATGTATGTCCGTTAGAATCCCAGATGGTCCAGCGCAATGCATGTCCGAATCCCAGACACCTCGGACTGATGTGTGTCTGTTAGTATCCTAGACGGCTCAGAGCAATGCGTGCCCAATAGAATCTTGAACAGCTTGGAGCAATGTGTGTCCATTAGAATTCCAGATGGCTTGGAGCGACGTGTGTCCTTTACAATTCCGGAGGGCTTGGAGTGACACGTGTCCGATAGAATCCCAGACAGCTTGGAACGATGCGTGTCCGTTAGAATCCCAGACAGCTCAGAGCAATGCATGTCTGTTAGAATGCTGCATGGCTCAGAGCAATGCGTGTCCTTTAGAATCCCGGACATCTTGGAGCGATGTGTGTCTGCTAGAATTCCGGATGGCTCAGAGCAATGCTTATCCGTTGGCATCCCGTAGGACCCTGAGCAATGCGTTCCCAGTATAATACCAGACGGCTCAGAGTGATGCGTGTCTGTTAAAATCCTGGATGGACGGCCTGGAGAAATGCATTCTTGATTGGCTCAGCGGGTTAGGATGCTGTGATTATGATCAGAAAGGTGCTAGTTCAAATGCCAAGGTTAACGTGATGTCACCGCTGGGTCCCTGGGCAAGGACCTCCAGTTGCTCCAGGGACTGTCTGACCCTGAATTTTCAAAATGTCAATTTGGGTAACTGTCTGCTAGATAAAAATTTTATGTAAAAAGTTTCATGGACGGCCTTATTTTGGGGGACCATGAACTGTCATGTAATTTTTAATGCAACACACACTTATTACTACAGAGTTTGGTGCTGTCTGTGTGCGCAACACCTTGGACTACCCACTCGAACCCGCATCACCCCTCCTTTCTGCCTGTGAAGACCCCAAAAAAAACAGCCCCATTACCTGAATGCTGGTGTCAAGATGAAAGGATTGCCTGGTTTTAGATGTACTCAAAATAGAAGGACATTACTCTGGAATACCTTTAATCTGGCAGATTAAACAAACATACAACATTTGGTAATTATTTATAAGACTGAAGGCAAAAATAATTATCTGTTTTCAGTGAAGTTTGGAGCTGTAATTAACCTAGGCCTTTAGGATATTTTTTTAACTAAAATTGACCTTCCAAAGCAATTCTTTCCAAGATATTCATAGGCGTTGTTTTCCAATTTACAGAGGTAGCATTTAGCTTAGGGATGCAGGTATTTAGCTCTACAGCCATTTTGATCTGAGAGCTCGCACCTTTAGAAATTCCCTTCTCTGGCTTCTTTTCTTTGATTTCCAGTTGGCAAAGCACACATGACATCAGCGAGACCCTTGAGAAGCTGTGTGTCACCCAAAAAGAACCAGGAACAAAGAAACAGCTACACAGAAGAGCAAGCTGTAGTTCTGGCCTAATGCAGATGGATGAGGAAGCGTGCTAGATGGAGTGGGGTGTGCCACAGTCTGGGCGATGAATGCATGGATGGATGGATGGATGGATGGATGGAAGGACGGACGGACGGACGGACGGATGGGTGGATGAGGAGGCTGGCTGCAAGCTCCAGAACAGGATGCAGTGTGGGTTTTCCTCAGGGTGTGAGTTCAGTATCCATTACTCTGGAGATGGGTTTAATTACTCAGTTGACTGTCAGTTGTGAGGCGATGCTCTTATCTGTTCTCTGATAGTCATACTTTACTGCACGCATCATACCAAGATAAACTTCCTGTAAGTGTGACTTCACACGGCCAATAACCCTCATTCTGATTGTGACTCAGTGCAGCAAAATGAAAGATCATTTTAAATAGATTACAGTAGCAGATCCTCCATTTCAGTATCTGACAGAATCTGGCATGGACACTGCCCGCATGTGGTCTTCGGATTCATGCATTCCTGTAATGTTTTCACTGTTTTTCGGCATTTATCGCAGAAAATACATACATACAGAATCTGTAAAACTGGTTTGTTTAGCTAAATATTATGAATTATTATAAATAATAACTGAAGAGTAATGGGAATGTTCCTGAAGGGGTGCATAGCACCATAATCAGGTTAAGCTGTCCTGGGGCTCTGAGATTCTTCTAAGGTTCTGCAGTCAGATGAGTGATATCATGGATCTGCCTGGGTTCTGGTTGATGCGTAGTTACACCAAGAAGGGAAATGAAATCATCGTCTGGGTTTCGATCCTCCTGTCTCCTGCCCCAGAGGACTGAACTCAATGCACATGCAGAGCAAAGAGGGTAAGCTATGCCCAGAGGCCCCAGGTTTCCACCACCTGTCCATCACTGAAAAATGAGCAATCAGGTGTGGAGATGTTGTGGAGGTGGGGCCCAGTCCATTTCAGCCAAATGTAATTTTGCCTTATGTAGTACAGTCAGGTCCATTTAATCAAGCTACACATTTAGGGCTGGCAGGGAGAAATGGCCAAGCTCCCGCAGCGCTACAGTCCAGACTTTGCTTATGTCAATAAATCTTTCATCCTCATAAATGAGGCAATGCACAAAACAAACTGAGCATGCTCAGTGAGCACCTGGGGGATGCTGGGCCAGCAAAGGTCGACATGCTGCTTTTATCCATCCATCCATCTTCTTTTAGTGTCATTTCTAGACGAGAAACTGGTTTTCTAGAATATCACCCGGGAAAAATATTTTTCCATATTTTACGACAAGCTTTGAAATGATTCGATGTTTGTGCCAGTTTTGCTCTTTACAAATCTGCAGCATGGAGGGTCGGTCACATTTTAATTAGGCTGCTAGCCATCTGACTTTCATATGGATGTCTCCATTCTTGCACTGTGAGGAAATTTTAGTCCTACATGTTTGGTATGAAGAACAGACCCAGGGAGAGGAATCATGGCCTTCAACATCAGTTTTGTTTTTCTTTCACAGCTGTACCCAACAGGAAGTATCTCAGTGAAAATTGAAGCGAGTTTTCCATCGCAGCTGCAGGATAAATACTCATCCCGATGGCGCACTCAGTGTGGATGTTGTGAGCACCCTCCAGCAGGAACCAGGCCAAGCGAAATGAAGAAACTGGGCCAAAAGGAGCCATTTGAATAATGGAGCGAAAAGCGTAGTCTGCAGTAGTGTGAAGATGAACAAGCCCATCACACCTGTCCCTCGCCTGTAAGACTTGCTACCTTTACAGGGACTCCTGCTCGAAGTGTTTAAATTCAGGTGTTAAGCAAAAATAATTAAAGAGAATCGCACTGCGTCACATTTGGTCGTGGGAGTTTTACTTACACATAATTGGTCTGAAGGTGGAAGGAACAATGATTGGTTCAGAGAGATAACCAATCAGATTGTAGAGAAGGTGGTTCCAAGCAACTAGAGGAGACGAGACCAAGACATCTATGTGTAAGTGAAACTCCTATGAGCATTATATTTGTGTGGAACGGTGTGAGGCTTCAGGGACAGTCTGACCCTGCTTTCTCACAAAATGCACATCACTACAAAAACTGAAAGAATAAAACAAAACAATGTGGCGCCAAAGTAAACCCTCATCGTCCACAATGCTTTTGTTTGCTGTTGATGCATTGATCCTCATGCTGCAAAATTCCCCTGATTCATTAAAAGCTAGTGATTGTTTTACTGTTGAAATGTTCTCAAACTCATTTTTAAGTTGTATTATCCTCACCTTTAATTTTATTTATTAAGCATTAGTGGTAATGAGGAGAAGGTTTTTGACTAGCAGTTGACTTACCCAGAATTCCTCAGAAACCTTTTAGGTAAAGGTAAATCCAGGACACTCCAAGGTACTCAGCACTGGGGGTGCCATTTATTTCAGCAGTCAGGATTGGAGGCGACATTGCTAGCCACGGCTCAGGGCACTCTCAGTCGCCGGCCCTGGGTTCACGCTGTTTCCTTCCACCTTAACATTGTGGGTCGCTTTGGGTCACAGCTGCATTAAGCCACAGCGCACAGCCGCAGAGACAGGAAAACTGCGCTTTAGAGAAGTTCAGCTGACCCCAAAGCATGCCAAAGAGTTTGTTCAACACTGTCTGAAGGCCAGGCATCAAAACATATCATGTGACTTAATGCACAAGTACAAATGACACGTGTCATTTACACTTAGAGCAACATTACCTTTATGCAGAACTTTATGAACTCTATTCCATCCACCCATTTTCAATACCCACATGGTACAGTTACATTTACAATAATCTAACACAGTAGATACATGTCAAAGGAATGCAAAATATCCCTGGGTTCTGGAGCAGCAAATGTCTATTTCCTGATCCAGAACATGACAGATAGCCTTCATGGGCCTGGGGTGGTACTTTTTCAAGTCCTATCAAGTGCCACTTTCAACTGCATGTCCCCCACCTCCGTGGATGAAAAAGTGGGACTTGAGCACAGCAAAGCCTAGCTGGACTGTGTCCGTGTGACAAGTGGCAAGCGGCCGCTGCCTCCACACCTTGTTTTTCGCAGGTCACCCGTCCTTGTGGCCTCTCCCTCTTGCCCACTGGTGCCGTTTCTTGCTTGCATGAAATTTGGCTATTGAGTGATTGTTCTCCATCACTGTGCTGCTGTAAAGCTCAGCTGAGAAATCCCACAGATAAAGTTTATGGGCTGTTTTGTCTCCACAATGAGCTTTGCTGGTGCCCTATCTTACCTGGACATTACCTGAGCTCCTTAAGGCGAGGCTTTGGTGGGGGGGGGGGGGGCTTGTTTACACTGATTTCCCACTTTTATGCACTTCTCAGTATTCCTCACTTTTTATCTTGCATCATCCTGACATTACACTGCCGTATATACTGAAAGTGTAAATACAGAAAATACAAATAGTGATACTGAGGCTTTTTACTTATATTGTCATTTTATTATTAATTTAACCTGTTATTTTATTTTATCTGTTTATATTATTCTTCTTTGTATTACATAGCTGCTATGAAATAGACCTGTCACTTAGAAAGGACCAATCATCATCTCGGTGAATTCACTTGAGCCAATCAAAATGGGCGTTGTACCACCTGACTATGGAACCAGGTTATCCAATGAAGGGCTTAGGAGAACTCTAATTCCCAATCAATACATAGGCGTAGGTCATTTATGCATTCCTGTAATGTTTGATATTTGCTATTTTAGTTTGAAATATGATGATAGTAAACGATTCATGTGCCACTTAGCTCTGTCAATAAAATTAATGTATTTAGTTTGATGTCTGACTGAATGACTGAAGGATGATGTCAGTATTTAGTTTATCATGCTGCACCAGCAGGTCACAGATTTTCAGATGCTACTTAGATGTTTCACTTCTTCTGGGCTGCCGATTTGCTTGTCATTTCTGTGAAGCCAAACAAAAGCGTGGGACAGTGCTGTGTGATATCAGCACGTAAAGGACCCGGCTCTTTGATACGGGGACCAGGTCCAGGTGCAGTTTTAGCAAAAGGCAGAAAGAAGATTGGTGAGAAGGTTAGAGAGCAGAACCAGGTCAACATACACGGTTAGTACACTAATTTAAATGAGGAAATGGTACAGCCAGCAGAGGCCAATCATTGCTCATTGTCTCCACCTCAAATTTGCTTTATACCATCATCCATGCTTTAGAGGTGAAAAGAGGGGCTTGCACCCCCCCCCCACCTGGCCCTCCTCTTATCACATCCACCCTCTCCCACACTCCAAACAGTGCCAAATTACATTCTGCCAGTATTCCTCATGGCATCGGCTGTATCGCACCATCAATTAGTTCTGGAGTATTGGCAGATTGGTGTGTATTACGCCACCTGAGTGTTTTCATTAGCAAATTAAGATGCGGGACTGATCGGGACCCCCGAAGAGGCCGGTCTGAGGGCCGTCCTGCCATCATTGCTTCCGAGGGAGCCGCAAAGTGTCTCTGAAGGACTTCCTGAGATACAGAGAATGTAAGCAGGAATCTGAGAGCTGCACAATCAATTAATCAGGGGAGTCATTGTATCATTAACCCTTTGACGCATAACCTATTAAAAAAATAAATCAGGTACACATTTCTCAGATGACTTTTACTGCTACAAAGTAACAAGGATTTTTACTTTTTATGGGGCTTAAAATAGGCAAAAAACAACAGATGCAAAAGACAAAGTAAGCTCACATACAAATAAATACACAAAACAAATAGTTGCACATTCTATTTGTATTTGTAGATCTATCATTAAGGAAACACCTTCTATCACCCCCGACGCAGCTCACTGTATGGCTGGGAACTGGTTGCTCTTTTTGTGTGAGGGTTTTCCCAGAGAAGGCTGGATTTGAAGGCCTAATTTGATGGCTGCCCACACGCCGCACACACGGCCAAGGCCTGCTGCGCTGTGCGTGCCTGTTGTCAGCTGTGTGTACACTCGTCGTCTGATTTCCGGCCCGCTCTGGGATCTTCCCCCATAGAACCTGTTCCCCCACATGCTAACGGAGACTGGAGCAGCGAAACTGAGATGACAGGTGTCAGCTATCATTGTGGACCCCAGCAAGGGCGACTCTATTAGACAGCACTTTCTGCAAACGTCACTCTTAATTCAAGCCAGTCCAAAAGAATGGGTTTATCTGGGGGAAGGCTTGTAACTAGTGGGGTATAGGTTCAAATCCCCAGGTATTATCACCACGGAGATATCACTTCTTCATAATTAGCTCAGAAAAGGTTAGGCTGCTGTAAAAAATGCGATGTACAGTCACCCTGAGTGTGTGGAGAGGGAATTATTTTGTAGGATAATGAAGCAAAGGCTCAAGGATGTGAATCTAATGAGTTAAACTAAGGGGGGGGATGCACAGACACGGTCACCGGGAGAGGAGGTGACAGAATATCAGATTGATTTAGAGGTCCTTCTACCACGGGAAGGGAATCTTAAGGAAGGGAAGGTGTCGCCTCACAGAATGACAATGACTGACCTTGTTCGACAGAGCCGCGGTCGCTGTTCGCCACCGGGTCGGGCCAGGCCTCGGTACAGGAGAGACACTGTAGCAGCACAAGGGGGATCAGACAGGAGGGGGCCCCTGTCGAAGACAGATCTGCTCACATCGACGTTTAGAGGAGCGTCATGTTCAAATCAATAAAGTGCTTTCCGAATAATTGTGGCGAAGATGATTAATGCTGCCGCCTCCTCCGGCAGAGTTGGGAAATGTCCATGGGATGTAATGCATCACAGGGCCAAGCGGCAACACGGGGGACAACGTACATCAAACCTTGGAAACCTGAACATCACCTCACAGTGCTCCGCAGAACCAGGTTATACTGAGTCCTTCACCTCTTGACCTCTACATGAACTCTTCAACCTTACCGCATCACATCCTGTTCAAGCAGTTTGGGTCAAGAGCCTCTCTGATTGGCCCATTTTCCACATGGATGTAACATTTCGTGCGTGGCTGAAATGAGAAGTGAAAGGAACCCACTGTGTGAAGGGAGAGCTGTGGATAGTTCAGGTGATTAAAGTGACGCATGTTTAACGATAAGAATCAGCTTCCTTTGTGCTGCATGTTTTTCGTTTAGAAGTTGCACCTTATGACCTGTACAACAGCGTAGAAGGCTGTGAATCATTTGCACCTCCCTGGAAAGCCTGAGTGAGGAATACAATCCAAGCTGTGGGATTTTAATCAGGTCCCCAAGCTTATGAGAGCGAGGAATGGAAGCCAGAGGTTATATATGAAGTGCTGAGCTCAAAATAAACAAAGTCGTCCCTCAGCACGCCGCTTGCCAGCCGAAGGTATATCACATCTGAAATCCTAAGCCACATATTGAGTTATTATTAACCAGGAGACAATTGGTTTGCAAGCTCAGAGCAGAGCAGCCTCAGGGCAAAGCAGGTGCTCAGATATGGCACAATAATCCTTGTGAGGTGTTTCAAAGTGCTGGTGTTTCTGCTGCTTCTGAAAGAACAGGGCCGAACCCTGACCCCAGCATACCTTTAGGTGAGAAGGTCAGGGGTCATAGAATGTTCTCCACTAAAATTCTGCTGAAGCACTGTCTTTCACAGTGAGGTCTATAAGGTCATTTAATTAATGCTGAGCACATTGAAACTCCCCCACCCCATATAGACTTTGGGTTTTCAACCTTTCGTAAACCAGGGACTCCCAGATGAAAAGAGAGCAACGCAGCGATGCGTTATTATGTAAGTATCTAAGAACTATGGGATCTGGCTGAAATTGTTCCACTCCGAATGCATTGCATAAAGCAAGTGATTTTACCAGCATTTCTTTAACTTACCAAACTCACTGCAACTACACTATGGACCCTCAGACCCCCCGACCCACACAACCGAGGCTTTGAAATGACGGGATGATTTAGTATGAACTGTCTGCCAATCACTGCCTGATTTATGTCGACAAGAGACTATAAAGTGACCAATGGGAATGGCAGTCAGTGATTGACAACACGCAGTAGATCCACCCCTTATGACCCCACATTTAGAGAGATATAAATGTCGTGGTGACCCAATGCCATAAATGAAGCTTATGGAAATATAACAAACTGTATATGGCAGAGGGATTCATGGTCTGGTTTGATGGGGGGGGGGTTGCAGAACAGAAAGGAGCGCTTACTGTTTGGACGGCCATCCCCAGAAAACCAGCCCAGAAATGGTTAACAAGGCTGCAGACAGCAGATACCTACTAGACCTCATAGAGCAGGGAGATATGGGGAAAATGGCCGCCAGTCAAATATTTGTCATTTTTAATGAATTATATGATGCTTTTATCCAAATGGACGCATGGGGGTGTCATCATTTAATGGTTTAGCAGCCCCATCCTGTCTATCATATCCTTTTACCTGAAAATCCATTTCTTCAATCTCTGTGGCTCCCGCTGCCAATTGGGTCCCGTAAAAATGTCTGCAGCTGATGCAAACGCATAGTGGCAGTGACCCTCAGAGGCAGCTCATAAACAGGGCAGTTTCACCTCGACTCGACCAGCATGTCCTGCACATACATGAGCGTTTAGTCAGCTTCTGCTTTCCAGAAGGATCTTCGTTCTCTAAAAGCCTCCTGTGACCCCTCCACCAAAGCTCTGACCCACACAAGTTTTTTTTTTCACTTTTCCATCATTCTCAATGATGTGGTGTAAAAATTAATGAAGAGATGATCAGATAGGGGCTTCAGCTAGCCTGCAGAGGAGATCTATCTCTTCTAACAACACCATATAAATGATTCCATGCTTAATTTAATCCGGTTCACCAAAGATCATCTAGATACACTTATTATACGGAAGAATCACTGTGATGTTCTTAGTCAGGGAAGATTCGTAAACAAACCACGCTGTGAGGCTGTATGTGTCTTCACAGCATGGCGGGGAGATGTCCTATGGGCTCCTAGCCTAGGAGTGATTTCATTCTGTCTCAGAATCCATGCAGCTCTTAAAAAATGCTTTGAGGAAGCAGGCATCAAGGCATTGTAAACATCCGGGTGTGGCTTTCGAAAAAACAGATGAGCTAGGAGTGCTAAGGTAGATTGACTCCTTCTCTCATCTTAGGAAGAAATATGAAATAAAAGCAGCTTATGAAGACTCAGAATGTGAATGGGATGTAAATGATATCTTGGCAATGGAAAATCTAGTTTTCATTTATCCCATTTTACATTTCACCTTCACAATAATAAAAAATGTCTTTGAGGGGTCATTCTTGAATACCGATGTGTGTCAACAATAAATGAGAATGGATTCCTTTCCGGTAAACCCCATTCTCACTTGATCATCACTGGGCTCTTCTGAAGGATTAGGAAGACCTGAAGAAGATCAGAGCTCACCACCAAACTACATAGCCCCTCCAAACCACATCCACACATTTCACTTTGTGGCTTTCTTAAGATGTGTTTGACAGAAGTTTGACAGATCTGACATCATCCAAGTGTGTTGTCAATGGCTGAGCCAAGAACTCATGGGAGCCAGAAGCACATAACTTTCAATTTAATTTGAAAAGCAAACCTCAATACACTGGATTAGCAATCACGGAACTGGGAATGACGCCCATGGGAAGTAGAATCTGGATTTCCTTATTTCAACATGGCATCCTTGCCAGAGTGTTAGCAGACACTCGTTGACTGTCTACCATGTGCTGGCACCACTGGGGGAAGGTAATGCCGAAGTACAATGTGGACATCAAATCCGGATTAGCCACCACTTCTGATTGATGAAGCAGGACATGGCAGGGGCTCACAAATCTGATTTGGATCTCTTTGCCCAGTTGTGTGGATCGAAAACTTTCTGAAATCTACACTGAAGATATCAATGTACAAAATGTACATAAAATATCAAACTGGTCTCAAACTGGATTTCTCTTTTGAATCCTATGAATGTCACCCATAATGACATCCTACCTGTGGTACCACTTCAAAGAAAGCCCGATTACCTTGTCTTTTGTCACTGACTAACAGCAGAGCTACATTACACCTTCACCTTCAGGCAACAGGAAGCGGCATTGTGGGCAATTATTTTCTTATCTCTGGCCCATGTGACCTTATGACTCAGTGGCAATCTGAACCCTTTAATAAGTAAACAGCCGCCGCTTTCCGCCACCTTCGCAACTCAGTCGCTAACAAGATCCAGCCAGAGGGAGAACTGGGAAACCCTGAGTAGAGAGATGTCACCTCAAGGTGAGAAATGGATCCTACCAGAACTGCAACACGTAGCGAAAACAGCACGAAGGACGCCCCATGTGCAAGCAAGAAGCTTGCTCAAATTAAAGTATATTCCAGCTTAAATAATTCAGTTGGCCTCGGAATAAAGTGACGGCTGTAGCATTAAATGAAGCAGAGTCTGAATTGTAAATAACATAAGAGTGGGGGGGGGGGGAGCTGAAGAGAGGGAACTGTTTAAATCAGGTCCTGCGGTCTCCACAGAACCGTGATTGGGGTGAATATGTGAGAGGCAGCACCAAAGCTGTGTGTCGTATGGGAGTTTCAATTACAGTAGTGATGTCTGGATCACCGATGTTGGATAACTGGGGACATGGTGCTGATTTGTACGCTCAGAACACCTCGGGGAGCCTGCAACAAAGTCCGGGACGTGCCCGCAAAAAGCCAGGGGGTGATTTTACCCCCAATTCGCCTGCTAAGCTTTTTTATTTGCCCCCGACCTACGGTGCAGTTGGTTCTCCAACCCAAGGGACCTGTTTCACACAAGATTTGCTTTCATATTTCTTCCACTGGGGACCTGCATTTTATTTGAGGAATCGATTGGAGCAGAATTCCTCCCACCTTACAACATGTCCTCAGGCGCTCTCATCCAGGGCTGAAATCTGAGGGCAGTGACAATACCGCAGTGCGTTTGACTTAGAGGTTAACTGAGATAATGTCCTGTATACATCACACAGATCTTGGGTGTCATAAAATATGCTTGATTAAAAGTGATTTTGCATTTGGATATGACATGTCAAACTCGAGTAATGGCAGAATTGCTCTCAGGGAATTGTTTAGCTGATCAACTTCTTGTCTTTTCACCGTCTTGATGGGTGCTTATGCTCCAAAGCCTTTTTGCTTTCGCACTCAAGCCGGAAATGGCTGCAAACTCTTTGATTCATTCTCTAAAGTACCCAAAACAAAACTAGCAGTGAAACAGGCAGGAATGGGCAGCACCAACACTACAGGACGGAAGAAGGTTCAGCACAAATGTGAACATCAGCCTGGTGTGGATGACTGAGCAGGACCCGAGGAACAACAAGCCCAGCCCTGGACTTGGGAGGTGAGGGAGATGATGTCGCATCCTGATGCAAGTAGGGATATCTCCCATTGCTTTTTCATCTCCATCCAACAATTCTAAGTATTAGTTTTTTGACCTGGTGAGGCATGAGGGCAGCACTGGGCCACACAAAATAGCTTCTAGAATGTGGGAATCAACTGCCACTGAAACAAAATAAAAACAAAAAGCAGAAGCTAATTAGTATAGGGCTAATTAGCGAGCTATTCTCCCCCGTGCTCTGCAAGGGACATGTTCTCGAGATCCGAGCATAACTCCAGGTCAATGAGTGCTCTGCTTGGCAGCTGTGGCAAACAAGTTTGCTGTCACCGTCTTGCCGTCCCCACCGCTAATTGAGAATGTCACCGGCGCCTTTCTGTCTCCTCTTCTCACCCTCGAAGGCGGCAGCTTAACCAAGCGCTCCGTCGCCCTTCGTGAAATTGATAGTTGCTCCGCGTCATTGGACATCTCCTCCTGAGTGCCGGAGAGCTTGGATGACTGAGTTTTCACCCTAAACCCTGACACTTCACAGGAAAATGTCAGCCTTTACCCTGGGTGAATGAAATCTCTGCGTGGTGCTTCTAATTTTAATTTTTTTGTGGCATTCTTATTCTTAGTCATGGAAGGTTTGTGCTGGCAATCGAAAGAGAAGGAAGGAAGAATTATCAGCTATCGGTCGTAGCTGAAGCAGGGTTGATTTTCTGCTGGGGCGTCTAATTTAAAATGCCAGCAGTGGCCACAGTGTCTGGTGGCGTTTCTCCCAAACGGGCCAGACAGCGAAGGTTCCCTGTGGCCATCCTCAGGCCGTCTTTGATAAACAGGCCCCCATCAAGCAAAACACAAGAGAGTGCAAAAAAAAACAACCTTGAAACCTTTCGTCGATATAAATAGCGGACTACAGCTCGACACCCACTCGCTTTGTGCTGACAGGCTGTCGGCAGCGGAAACCAGCCCTGAGTGATGAGCAGCTGACTCTGGGCGGGCTGAAAGCAGTCCCACAGGCCGCGGGCGCTGTGGAAATATTACCCCTGTAATTACAGTCATTAGCCACGTGCCTCGTCATCGCTTAAGGGCCCCCGCCTCCTGCCCTCGGCCGTCAGGGTGCCACGGGTGATGAATAGAGAGTGAAGCGCATCCACGGCTGACCCCCACATCAAGCGGCGGGGATTTACAGCGCCTCGACCCATTCTCAAAATAGCCTGCAGATAAATGTCATTAGGAGAGCTTCGCATCGTGCCGGAAACTCTCTCAGCATGGATGCTAGCAAATGGCCCGCCTCCCTGTAAAGATTGGCCAATCCACTGAGAGAGAGACGGGGGGGGGGGGGGGGGGGGGTGTTAGCAGGACAATTTACACAAAGAGAATAGAGTGACGCATGGCAAATGTTGGC
>JAODKC010000002.1:22001761-22017121 GCA_026777985.1 Mormyrops attenuatus
GTGTGTGTGTGTGTGTGTGTGTCTGTGTGTGGGTTTGCATAGATCACATTTGAGGACCAAATTGTCCCCAAAGTGTACAATCTTTTGAGGTCCCCATTTGGATAACCTCAGTTTTATTGAAATCTGTGAATGCAATCAAAAAAGTAAAAATTCCAAAAGTCTTGTACTTACTTATGGTTATGGTTAGGGCTGGGTAGGGGTTAAGGTTGTTGAAAGTAGAGAGTCTAGCCTTGGTGAAGGAGTTTAAGTACACTGGAAGGAATGAGAGGTTAGCATGCTGATGGTATTTCTCCTAGATGCCTGGGAATGCTATGGGAATGCTGTGGGAATGCCTTGGAATGCTGTGGGAATGCCATGGGAATGCCTGGGAATGCTATGGGAATGCTGTGGGAATGCTTTGGAATGCTGTGGGAATGCCATGGGAATGCCTGGGAATGGCTAAGAAAGCTGTGGGGATGCTGTGGGAGTGCCATGGGAATGCTGTGGGAATGCCTGGGAATGCTATGGGAATGCCAGGGAATGCTGTGGGAATGCCTTGGGATGCCTGAGAATGCTGTGGGAATGCCATGGGAATGCCATGGGAATGCTGTGGGAATACCAAGGGAATGCCGTGAGAATGCCTGGGAATACCAGGGGAATGTTGTGGGAATGCTTGGGAATACCATGGGAACGTCAGGGGATGCTCCAGAAGAGCCTTTAGTCTGTGATCTAGTATGTTGCTATTACAGTCAGCTGAAGAAGCAGTCTGAAGATCTGAAGAAGGGTGTATGGTTTGTGGGATGGATTATGTTATAATTATATGCTTAGCAAGAGTAGAACGACAATTAAAGCTTTTCGAATCATAAAAAGCACACAGCATGGAGGGGATGTTTGTAGAAGAACAGACACACAGTTAGATTAACTAATGCCTGTTGTTGCTTTGACTGAAGGTCTTATTAGAGGTCATGTGATAAAACAGCTGACACAAGTAGCTTTGTTTTACAATGAAATTTGAAGAAAAAAATATTGCTGGTGTATTCTTAATATTTTAGCTTCGTGAAAGTACAGTTTTGACTGAAACTGAAAATTGTGGCTCGACATCGTACAGGCCACAAGGGTATTCTTTTATTCAGACCTTGATCCGTACATCTACAGTCTATGATTAGGATGATATTGTGTTTTATATAAAGCACCCATAAAAGAGATTGCCTGCAGAAACTGCAGAAGAAAAGAAAATGTCTCTTTAAATTTTTATAAGCTTACAGAACACACATATGGAAGAAGCTTATATTTTACTGATTGCTTTGAAACTGACAATCAAAGATCAAAAACTGTGAATGCAGCTAAATTAAAGTAAAACTCAGAGGTAAGGCTTCTGGAAAATCTAAAAATGATCAAAATTAACATAAAGCCTGCGACCGCAAGCTGGTAGGAGATGAAAAGGATCAGCGTAAGTCGGCTGAACAGTGAAACATCTGAACTCTGATGGGAGAGGAGGTTGAGGTTCACTTTTAAGGTCTCAAAGTCTGGCAGTGTTTTGGCTGTGGGATTAAAGTGGAGCGGGACTGGCTCCGAAAAAAAAGACCCATTTAACTTTTAGTAATGCTGCTGTGTAACGTTTCTATGTGTCAGGTTCTTAAAGCTGTAGGAGATTCTGCGGAAACCCTTTCCTACTATAAATACATTATACTTCCTACCTACCATTGTGGAATCCATACAGAAGAAAAATAAACGTTTTTTTCCAGTGCTATTTCAGAAGGTCCTTTTTAAAATATCAACTGAGACGTTTCTGATTTTCTTCATGTCCTGGAAGTGGCAGACAGACACCTTTTCTGACTTCTAGAATGTTCCACGGCGTTAAATAAGCTATGACAGCCACCATCCAAGATGAAGATGAAGGTAGATTTTTGTCCCCCGCTTCACTCAGGCCAGAGTAGGCAGCCATGTGTTTGTTTTTTCTGGGGCCTAGCTCAAAAAGTCACTTTGGGACCTTGAGTGTAGTGACTGCTTGTCACCATTAGGGGGTTCCCATGCAGATGCATGCCTTGAGTGATTGTACAGTACGGAGCTACTCAGACTGGGAGACATAACCCAGATTCTGCAATAGCCAAATCAAATCGATGCTTCTGGAAGCCCTACCTGCTGCAGGCGACATAAAAATGTCGACCCCCTCCCGATAATCAGTGTGGAAAGCGCTCTCCCCACGACACCCGCTTTGCTGCACATCTTAATGGATCAATATGGTAATTAGGCTGAAGCGATGGCAGCTGCCTGGGGATGTATATGGGGGGCCTGCCTGCTTCTGGGGGCTTCAGAGACCCATCGGATGACTGAGGTGGCCACGTCAGGGTGGGGCTGTGGGTCGTGTTTGTGTTTACCTGGTCTTGCATGGCACCACTGCCACCTTCCATTTTGTCACCAGCGGGTTGTGGGATCTCAGCCAGCCCTGGCATGTCTGAATCCAGAGTTCCATAACTCGGAGCCAACATTCACTATTGTCTTAATGACAGTCCTGCTATTGTTAACGCGGACAGACGTATCAAACCAGCCTCTCCATAGAGGACGAGCTCATCTAAGGCTGTCTTTTCCATTTTAAATGCCCAAACTTTGACAACTTCAAATGTATGGGCCTATATATATACATATATATATATATTATATTTTCACTCACAAAGGAGCTCAAATATATCTGGCAGTCCACGCTGAAGCTCGGCTGTCTCATTAAGTTAAGGATTTATTCATTTCTGAAAGACTCCCATATGCTTCCTGGGATGATTCTATCTTGGTGAAGGAAGGAGCTGAAAGAGACATTGGTACATTACTTTTTTGCTTTGCATATGTGTTCGCTACCTGATCAGGGGTCAGGGAATAATTTTCACCAGGCCCTGTATTTGAAAATGATTTTCTTTGTTTTTATTTCCCTCAGGAAAACACTGCAAATGGCATCACAACACCTGGCTTGTGAAATGCATTATCTTATATACATATTTGGTTGACTGAGACTGGAACGCAAACAGCCCCTGCAGCTAATCAGAAAGCAGATACTTCCCAGCTCTGTGGAAATGTATCCCCGGGTGAACTGGACGTTCTGGGTTCTGGGTTCTCCCACTGTTTACTGATGCGAAATTCGGCTCCAATTTGTGAAGCAGACCTTACTCCAAGGGCCTGTCAAAGCCACAGAGACACGCTGAAGAAAGCAGGGCCGGCAAATGAATAATTCCACGTCCTGCAAAGTCAGATGAACTGGTTTCTGAGCCTGTGGTAATCAGACAAAGCGAATATTTGATGTCCTCAGTTATAGAGAACTTAGCTTGTGGGAACTTTACTTATACAACAATGAGAGCAGAACGAAAAATGATTGGTTCAGAAAGATAGCCAATGAGATTGTAGAGGAGGTCGGTCAAAGCAACTACAGAAGGTGGGAAAAATCTTCTGATTGCTTGGTCCCACATCCTTGAGTCATTGGGACCCGCCTCCACTATAGTCTGATTAGTTATCTCTCTGGACCAATCATATTGTGTTCTGCCCTCAGAACATTTTTGTGTAAGTAAAGCTCCCATGAGTGAGAACTTACTGCTCCTTAATTCTGGGAGACTGTCACTGATATCCATTAACATCACCTAGCAGTTACACCAAATTCCAAAAATAGGAATATGCACCTGGACAGTATGGCATCTGCCATCCATGCCGTGTGGGGTTCCGGACACTGCAGTACTACTGTCTTGATATGGTTAATACCGTATTTGCATAGAGCCATCGTTTAATGTTCTGGCAGTCATTGAACACATCTTCTGTTTGGACGTGTTTGCTATGTGTATGTCGCAATAGCAGCTGAGATATTCTACCCAAAGACCAGAGGATGTGGAACCGCAGTTTGATGTGGTGTAATAACACATTCAGGGCCTCTTTTCCTCTTTGTAATTTCGGCACTTCAGGCCTGCATGCTTGTGAGTCAGCCTGGAATCAGCATGCACACTGTCTACTCCCTGAATGCAAATCAGTCCATAGGAATCATGCTTTGCGGCTCCATAACAACCTTTTATGCTGTTCCGGGCAGATACAGCCCAAAACATCATTGGCGGGATATAGCCAGCTGGTCACGCATAGCACAGGAAATCAGAGGGTACTGATTAAGAGTTCAGCCCGAGTAAGAATCAGGGACCAGATGAAAATCTAAGCATCAGTACTGAGAGACACACCAGCAGACAGACAGCCATTTTCCCGTACGGGGAGAGTAGGCTTTTGTTGCAAGATGTTGCTGTCTCTTGAGTCAGCCTAGCTGGCCATTTTTTATCACTAAGCATATCCAACAGGGCCGTGCCAGGCGTGTGCCCCCATTTAATCAGCCATCCCTTCCCAGCATGCATCGAAAACATCTGGTGCTGCTCTCAATATGGCTGTCTATTTTAATAGCTGGAAAGTTTGAAATGCTTGAGTGGCTTGTTATTCTTTATATGTGCCTGCAATAACATCAAATTCTATAAAATACCATGCTGTAAGCCTCAATTTTCAGGACATTATTACCCGGCGGTAGGGTGAGGTCAGGGCTCAGGGGAGTTTTACACGCACAAAAATGTTCTGAGGGCAGAAAGAAAAATGATTGGTTCAGAGAGATAACCAATCAAATTGTACAGGAGGTAGGTCCAAGCAACTAGAGGAGGAGGGGCCAAGACAACTGATTGATTCAACCGACCTCCTCTACAATCTGATTGGTTATCTCTCTGAACCAATAATTTTTTTTGTTATGCCCTCAGAACACTTTTGTGTAAGTAAAACTCCCATGACTGAAGTCAAGTGTTATGTCTTTTCATCCGACTTCTGTCTTATTACTGATCAAATAGATTCTGAGCCTGCTTTTCACCTTCAGCTACCCAGATGCTGGTGCCACTTACCACACCTCTTCTCAAGACCCTTATTTTGTTTTCCTGTCTGACTTAAATCTTACATTTAGCTTATGCTTTTATCCAAAGTTGCACAAAATTGAGAAAGTACGGTCAGCCGATTCCTGGAAAGAGCGAAGGGTCTTGTATAAGGGCCCAATGGTGACATCAGTTTGCCCAACATGGGAATGAACATGTGACCTTCTAACCCACTGACCCACACACCCGCTCATGCAGATAAAGTCATCCCTCCCATCTCTGTGTCACAAGGTTATGACCCCCCCCCGTTCAGAGCAAGTCTCACAGGGTAGTCAGAGGTAGTCAAACAAGCGCACCTAGTATGCATGAAGCTATCAGATCTATCTGATTTAAATACCGCCTGAGAGCATTTGGCTTGGGATTATTCTGCCATCTTTTTAACATCCCTAGACATAAACAGGATGTTAAACACCCTCCCCCCTCCACCCCAGCCACCTCAGAATCCCTAATCTTACACCCTCTGCTCCAGTCACGGCACCTCCCCACCTCAACGCCACCCAGGAACGAAAATGAGTTTCACTTAAAATGGCAGTAACAGATGGACGAGTTCTCTCCCACTCTCCGGAACAGTCCGTGGCCTCAGCTTTCCACTGCGGCGCTTTAATTTTGATTGATAACAAGTTTAACAGTCCGTTGGAGAATTTTTACAGAGCTGGCTTTATTGTCTGTACTCCACTGGTAAGGGAGTAGAATAAATCACTCTGTAAGGAACCTTTAAAACACTAGCAGCTTCCTTTGAAAGCTTTGGAGTTGTTCATTTGTCTGATTTTTTATTGTTCTTGTTCTTTGATATCATATGCTGCACATTTGCAAACAAATAAAACGTCCAAACCTCCTGTTCTATTAAGCGATTAGGGCGCCATGGGAATAGCTAATGTGTGCGCGAGTGTTTTGCAAGCTCAGGCTGACCTTGGGAGGCAGTCGCACACTCCCACACGGAGTAACACGGCGTTCCATCTGCTGCTCCGTCAGTCTGAAAGCTCCTCAGAACCGGCGCGTTCCAAAACGAGTCGCTCCCATCCAACAGGGAGAAGCGAACATATTGTGTGCAGGAGCGCTGTATCATAACCGATTCCAAACCGTAAAGGGGAGAGACCGCGTGTCAGGTGAGCCGCTGCGTCTGTCTGCTGAGGGAGCCGGGCTGGGAGGCATTTTAAAAAGACAAAACGAGAACCGCGCACACAGATTCATGAGAGTTTCCCCACAGGAAAGTCCTTGGCTGCGATGAGGAGCAGCTCGACAGGCCAATGAGTAGACTAGAGTACAGTTGAACAACTCTAAGACAGATGCCTCAGTGCCAGTTCCAGGGGGATTGTGGGATTGTGAGGCTCATCCGTCAGAGCAGGGGTGCGAAGGGGGGGACAGCCAAAGCGGGGTCAATATCAAATATGCGAGGTGCCGCAATTGGTTAACTAATGATGCTGCCAGCCAATGGTGGGACAAATGTGGGCAATGGAAGGACACACTGGGATTGCCAGGAAGAGCAAGTTCCACCTACAGGAAGACGGGGGCCCCCATCAAGAAGCCTCCTGAAATCATGGCGATGGCTTCCAGAGTGGCGTTTCCCAATGGGAGAATGTGTGCTGTATTGTGCTAACAGCACTAACAGTTAGAGCTAAATTCCAAAGTTGTCTGTCTCTGTTTCTTGATTTCATTCTATTTTTCAATGAGACTAGGAACATCTGAAGAGAATGACAGCGTATCGGAAGACTGACAGCCAGAGTGACAGTCAGGCCACGGGCAAGAGGAGCAGAGCCTGTACGTGTGTGATTCCTGGCACTCCAGTCCCATGACACTGGAGGCCTGGGGTGGAACTAGCTGAGAAGGCTTAACTTTGAGGCTGTCAGCCAATGACAGGCAAAAGGGGGGTTTCCAAACTCCCCCAAAAAACTTTGCCGTTAAGAATTCGCTCCTGTTTATTTTCTTTTCATTCTGTTCTTTTTTGGAAAATAAAACATGACATGAGACACAAAGGCCGGGCACGGCCACTTTTAACAGCAAGCGTGTAACCGCTTTCACATATGCAAGTCACTTAAGAGCTGTTCTCAATTTTTAATGAAACCTACTATCATGGCCTGACTGGGACTCGCTCTGTCATGTTTCGTGAGGCCCAAAGTATTCGCACAAAACCCAGAGGATTATTCACACAAGTTTTTCACACAGAAACCCAGAGGATCATTTATGTAGATTATTAATTAAACCCGAAGGAAGCTTGTTTTGTTTGTTCTCCTCGGTCCATGTGGGCCACCTCAGCAGCTTTATTGTATTGTGTTTCTGAAAATCTCAGACCCTGTACCTCTTCGTAACGTCACGTAGTTATGGCACTATCAGGGGAAGGATTTCTCGACAGGATCGGTGGGCCGTGGCGCTGGTGACCCCGGTGAGCTGTGTCATATGGAGGGGGCCATACTGACTCGGGCCCAAGAATCGAGCCCCTGAAACGGCCCAGAGGATGTCTGCTCTAGAGGATGGACGCAGCTGAGGGCGAACAGGTACTAAAGAGAAGCTTGATGCATTTGGCACAAAATCAGACGACTCTGGCGACCTCAAAAAAGGTTAAGCTGTCCTTCTCTTCATCATTATTCATGCTGTTTAATTATGCATGTTTGTTTGTTAGAAAAGGCCTTTAACCATTTATTTTTTTTTGTCGAAACAGATATTAGTGAAGCTATTCTACTTAAGCACCTTCGAGTACACCAGTAGTCCCCATCTGGAAACTGGCAAGCCTATGGTCACAAGTCATTATCTTGTAATATTTTGCAGTTTGCCAACTAAGACTAACTGCCAGTAAGCACAAAGTTAGTTGTGAATGATTTGCTATCTGTCTCCATTGTGTTATCATGGTTCAGCTGTACCAAGGCGCCCATTGCAGGAATAGGCTTAGTATATGCACATCCATCTGGCCTGCTGGTTATTCTTTCCCTGTTTTTGAAGCTCTGAAGTTGCTTTTTGGCCATGGCCCTGTCATGTCCCCCAGCACATAACAGTGGGTGCCCCCCATGTCCCACCCCATGAATTACACATCACTGCAACACAGAACGTGACATCCCAGCCTCCATGTAAATGGCTGTTTAAGTGTAGGGGTTGTTTTTTTTCTGCCTGCAGGCCTGTATAGAAATCATCAATAACCAGATTTTGTATGATAAAGGGAGGGGGGTGAGATGAGGGAGGGGTGCACTTCCTTGTTCTGGCTGCTTCCATTAAGCACTGATTGAATTTGGAGCGGACGGGACCACGGGGACAGCGACTGATAGTGGCCCATTTGAAGATGGCGACAAACCTGTACGAGATCCTGCGGAGAATCAGCCCGAGGTGGATCAAAGCGCAACAGCCGGCACGTCCCCATAGCAACCAGACATGGAGAAATACAGAAATCTGGAGAGGACTCTGTGCCAGAGCGTATCATGTAGTCCTCATGCTCCAAGAATGGCTTATCCTTTCTACTCAGAACTACGATTTGATCGGCTTTTTCTAAGAAAACTGAAGGTAAAAACAGTTGAATATAGGAACCAGAATTCAGCCTCTGAAGATCCATCCTTGGCAAGACAAAGTGAAGGTTTATATTATGCTAGGATTTTTGTCAGCTTGTGAGCTCTCAGCTCAGGTCTTCCAGCGAACACATCCTGCTAGAATTCATGCCAAGGAAACCTCTTTGTCCGTAAGTAGGAGAGTGTAAAGAGTGACAACTGGCACAAAAACAAACGGACAAAAGCGGCATTTTCAGACCAGACTCACAGACGTCCTGTTGCAGTGCATCATGGTCTTGCACCCATTACCTAAACTGCTACTGGTAAAGACAGTTACATGTAAGTCAGGTTAAGGTGTCTAACTATTAGCAGAATGAGCGATTTGGATCAGATGTTCCTGATGGATAACTGAGTTCATGGAGTGTAACAAGTGACCAGCACTGCATTAGCTTGACAAGCTATTGCAAACTGGTCACGGTTCTGACTCATGACGATTTGGGATGAGCAGAATTCATTTGCATTCCATATTCACTGGGATTTGAGCACCGGGATTTGCTCTCTAGAGAGCAATTTGAAGGGCAAATTGTACACCTCACATTTACAATCAAGTAACGTCTGCTTCATTTCTTTTTCACTGACAACGGAAAAGGTGGTGATGTTTTTGCTGTCTGTGGTCATTATACGTGTTGTGTTGTCCTGTTCTGCTTCGGCAGGAAGGCCGAGGTGACTGGCATGAGGAAGATGGTGTTCAGGATTACATCCAGCGAGCTACCAGCCCCACGAGTCTTCAGATGGACACTTGACATGAACAGTAAAGGTTCAGCTCTACAAGACGAACAGTGTATCATTTTCATGTTTGTTCACTTGGGCATCGTATAACTAAAGAAAACTGTCACAGAAGGTTGGTTTTCTTAAAAACACTTCACAAAAAGCATGGAATAGGGTGACACCTACAGGAGTAGTTTAAATATTTTAAGAAATCTTCATTTTCTATAAGCATAAATGAACCTACGTAACGTCTGTCATTGCAACCTTCTCTGCAATATACAACCACGAGCCATCCAGCCTTGGGGGCGGGGGGTAGGGGGCTGCAGTTCCCGCCCATGTACTGGAACCATTGAAGAACACGGTAAGCATATATATACCCTGTTTATTTTAGTTGCCGTGGTAATCCAGGATGCTAGACACATCTAGCATTGCCCGATGACAGACTAATGGTTATTAGCTATTTGATCTTGGCTTCGAAACCCTAAACTTTTTAGTCCACATCAGGCTGATGTTCATATTGGCATCACCTTAATGAAACAGACCCGCCACCTAGTTATCTCTTCAGTGACCCCAGTGCTCATATCAGAGGAGGTCCCAGGGGTTTGCTGTTTCTGGGCCCCCCCACCCTCCCCCAGTGTAATGACTGTTTGTGGCCAACAGGGGCCCCCGAACCTTGGGTGCCCTGCACAAATGTGGTTTGAGTAGTGGTAAACACCACCACTAGGAGGGCCTCCATGTATGTGTGCGTTTTAGGAAAAACATGAGGTGAAGGACATCTTCAGAAGGATTTATTATTATTATTATTATTATTATTATTATTATTATTATTATATTTAGACAAAGAAATTTGAGAGGTTCTGCCCTTCATTTCCTGACCATACTGAAATCCTTATTTGTACATCTGTCACATTCGAAACCTATACTGGTTGTTCTTAACGCTTCTACATTCAGATGCTTTGCTTTACTCTCCTCCTCATCCCTTTAGTCCTGGTTCTACTGCTTTTTCCCAGAAGCACTGGAGCCCCAAGCAAGCTTCTTCCGACCCCTTTGCTACACATAACAGAAACATGACAAGGGGTTGGCATTAAAGAGAACTGTCACAGTTCATTAACTTGGCACTGAGAAGCTGGTTCTGCAAAGCATGGGACAGAAAGGTCCACTCTGTAAACAGAGATACCACAACTACCATCCACTCTTCTGGTAAACTCCATACACCTACCCCTCCATTTTAAGTACCCACTTATCCAATGTAAGGCGTGCTGACCCAGAACCCATCATGAAAACCATTAGACCCAAGAAAAGAGGCTATGGGGCCCACAAAATGTCACTCAGATGTTTCTGAAAACTAAATTAATTGCTAGCAATCAGAGTCAGGAGATCGTAGCTAGCTGGCTGGTTAGCAGAAGCATCTCCCATTTGTTTAATGTTTAGTGTAGTTACTGTTTGATGCCAGGAGGGGGCCTCCAAACCTCAGGGGCCCCATAGAAATGCATGGTTTGAGTGATGGTATCAACAGCCTTGCTGATCCTCTCCAGGGCAACCGCAAGGCCTACTCGGAGTTAACTATTCACCTATACTATGTGATTTGAGCTGAATAAATTATCTAACTGCTAAGCTAACGGCACCCGTGTGAGACACACACATACCGTAATTAACTCCCTTCCTAGACAATGTTCAGACGGGGAAAACATTATTCTTCCAATATACCACCTAGATCCCAGAGGATCCAAATCCATTAGTGCAAATTAGGCATTCACGAGAGCTTAGTGAAAATGCAAAGCGATCAAGGGTAAGTGTTAGCAAAGCTTTAAATTTACAAATTAGCGTAGCCAGGGCTGGTTCTCAGGGAAAGGTCTGAACACGTGGAGCCGCTTACTCACGCATACTACACGAAAGGGAGAAGCATGTTTGCAGACACGGGAGTATGCGCTGATTACGACCAATCAGGCAAAGAGAAATAGCCAAATGTACAAGCCTTAGGTGCACCTGAAGACGCTGATTCATCAATCGACAGCGGACATGTAAGTGACAGTTTCGAGCTGCAAAAGGTGAGAAATAAAATAATACAAACATTGTATCATGCACATTTTTAGCCACAATATTACATATCAATTTAATGGTTAATTAAAAGTTAACCAGCCTTTGATGGCCAACACATAAGGATCATATCAGCAGAACCGGGTTAAGAAAGTCTATTTGTTATGTAAATATTACTATATTATAAAGTACACAGATCTGATGTTTCTTATTTAAATAAGATAATTTACAGGGCAGGGAGGTTGTGTGCATCAGAGAAGTTAAGATCTTTGTTGCCTGCATGGAGTATTCATCTCCTGTGAGGGGACCCCCTGGCAAGCAGGTCTTAGTGAAGGTGCCTGAACAAAACATACCACTTATATCGAGTACCAGCGATGGATAGATGGATAGATTTAGCAGTGGATCCTGGGACGGGTTTGCATTTCTGAGAGTACTTTGGTGTGTGGCTCTCATATACGACACGGTTGGATGAAAGCCTTTCGGACGTCCAAGCACGAATGCTGCCATGTCGGAAAAGAAAATCTCAATTTGTAAAAGAGAGGGCGACTCTTAGAAAGCAAAGCTGGATGTGGTCGATGTCTTAGGTGGGGGTGGGTTTGTTGTTGTTTCTCGAGTCCCTCTCAAAAAGGTATGTTTTAGTCCCCCCGACCCAGATATTTCAAAAACTAAATAAATAGCTAGTGAGCTATTTCTGCTAGTAAGTCTGTGAGAATAACCGTCTTATGTTAGCATCAAACGCTAGTGGAATTAGCATCTGCTTGCATGAATTTGCATATTTGCAATCCACTCAATTGAACTGTTCAGTAATACTTTTTTAAGTAGTTAGTTGAAAATTTTCAAGTTCTGAGTCATCAGGAATGCATCCATACACTATGATGTGCGATACTACTAATAATGAATAATAGATAGAATACGCCTTTTTTCCAACAAATAATCCATGCGCATTGATGCAGAACACCGGTATCTCCCTGCATTTCAAGCAGTCAAATGGTGATGATGCACCCAGCTCAATTTGGTGACATTTGTGTCCCCGCTAGTAAGCTAGTCAGCGCGGGAACAGTTTGGCTACGGTCAGATCATTTACAAAGGAAATTCGTCAGTTCGCAGTACGGCTCAGGTACGGCCCAGTTCTTGGTGGCAGTGGAAAAGCACCATTAGATAAATCTGTGGCCCATCCAACATTTCCATACTCTGGGCCTTTTTGTTGACACAAATTTATATATGACAGTTATAAAGCCATAACACCCCAGCAAACTGACGAGATTCACGCTGAAACAGACAAACAAGATTTATCTCTGGTGACTAGAGAATGGACTGCCAAAACTGGAAATGAGAAGGTAGGAAAAACAGTTGGTCAGTTTGGACTTGGAAACAGAAACAAATTTTGAGAGCAAATAATCAGCTTCTGCGATTCCAATGACTTCTTCATTGCACAATACATTCTTCAAGCAACCAGAGCATCATCAAATAAATTAGACAATATTGTTAGTGCCAAAACAATTGAAGACCTCATTCATATAGCAAAGACGTGGCCTGGAGCAGATGGTGGAACCAATCATGGGCTTATGTGTAAGCTCCAAGTGAAGCTGAAAAGGAACAAGACCATCTGAAATGACCTGGAGAATATACCCATTGTCTCCCAGGAAAAAGTCAGAAACTGACTGGAGATGCTGGACCTACTTCATAGAGTACTGGATGAACTGCAGAGGGAATTCAAAGACCTCATCCAAGAAGAATCTGGGAAGAAGTTTGGTCAAATAAACAAGCTAAATAAAGTGTCTGGCAGAAGACAGACAATACATGAAAGTGCAAAAAGAAGAAAGGAAGCCAAAATCAGGAAAGACAAAGATCTTTTACACGTACCAAATTATGAATTCCAACAAAGAAAGTGAACAATTTTAGAACAGCTGCAAAGCCATTGAAGGATGACTCAACAAAGAAGGGTCACTTTTCAGAAGATTTGTGAGATGTTCCAGCCTTGAGCGGGTGTGCTGAAGGACAGCAATGGGCAAATAATAAAAAATAATAACAAAGATCAAGTAGATATGGAGGGAATACAGAGAGGACATCTACAGATAAGACAACAAGAGGCAATATATATTTAATAAAGCTATATATGTGTAAGAACCTTCTGGAATGAAAGAGGATGTCATATTAGCTGTGAGATCACTGCCAAACAGGAAAGCCACAAGGATAGACGCCATCCCAATAGTAATAGGAAATGTAATAGAAATGTTTGGATCAAAGTATGCCAACAATTATGAAAAACAATTCAATGGACTACATATTGAAAGAGATTCTTTTATTTTCCAACAGCAAAGAAAGGAGACATGACAGAGTGCGAACACTATGGTACATTTTCCCAATATTACACTCCAGTATGATTATGCTAAAGATTATTCAATGCAGATTAGAACCCTGCATAGAAAGGAAATTGCCTGATCTACAAGCTGGATTCAGGAAAGGCCAAGGAACAATAGAAGACATTGTCAACGTATGATGGATAATCAAAAAAATCCAATGATAATGCCAGAAGCCGGCCAATATCGGTTTTATTGATTACAAGAAAGCTTCTGACTAAGCAGACAATGTCAAACTATGGAATGTTCTTAGGAAAATGATATAGTGGGGCATTTTATTGTCCTCGTGAAGAATCTCTACATTGGACACAAAGCCACAGCGTGTCACCGCTTAGTGTCGCACTCATGGTGTCCACCAGAGGGTGCCAAAGGGGACACTGGAATCCTTCTGGAGGATTCGCTATTCATCAGGACTAATCATGGTTCCAGTGATTTCGCCGCTGTCTTTCATGTGGCTTTTTTTCTTTGGAACACAGTGCCTGGTTTTGAACAATACTCATAGAATCTTAGCAGTGCTGCTTTGCACTTTGCACTGGTCCACAAATATCTCAACAAAGTGCCTACTTTCGCAACTTCTATGCTGTTTGTCCTTGTTTTTAAGTGCTTCTGCACCTGTGCTCCACCCCAACCCTTAGTTATCCCCAGGGTGAACGCCTTAATTTTGGTGACATAGTGAAGACTGCAGAAATGGAGTGGTACTAGATTAAAGAGGTAAAAGAGGTAGACAAGGATGTATACTATTCAACTTGCTTGCAAAGCAATTGTTGAAAAAATCTGCACTGGGTTAAGGCAACTGTGGACTCAAGGTAGGTGAAAGAACCGCCAATATCCAACAATAAGCTAATGACACCACACATTTATAGGGGAAAATACAGATCTAAAGATACATGTAGGGAAAATCATATGACAGAGTGGAAAGATATGAGTAAATCTAAAGAAAAACAAGGTTATGACCAAAGGATCAGTTGCAAAATTTTGTGCTGTTGTTGAAGGCTAAAATGTTATAGACAGCTTTTGCCTCCTTGGAACAATCAACAGTAAAGTGTCCAGCTGGACAGAAACATGCAATATACTTGCACTTGACAGAAACATAACTTCAAAAATATCATCAAAAGTACTGACATATCAGATCTTAACTGGTCAGATTACAGTGTTTTATGTGACTCTTTATGGATGTGAAAGCTGGACAGGCCTTTGAACATTAAGAGAAGACTTTCAAAGATCACAAGAAATACAAACAAGTGGCCTCTTGGTTCAACCAAACATGAACTTTCACTTCACGCACAATTTTGAGAATTTGGGAATCTCATTTTGGGCATATATGAACAGACCCAGTTCACTGGTAAACACCATCATTCTTGGAAAAGCTGAACATAAAAACGGAAGGAACAACCAGCAAGAAGATGAATGGACTCGACAATGAACCCCAGTTTGGGGAACCTGAGAACCTTGGAAATATCTGGTGGAATGCTGTCTATTGAGTAACCTACATTCCATGAACGAAGCAGAACCTAATCTTGATCTCTGTCCTGGACCAAGCAGTATGCTCCACTTATACTAAGCCTGTGTAGTTTGTGTAGCCTGTTTGGCAAATTTATTTAGTTACATTTGCTTGCCTAATTTGTTTAGTTTGACTGTTTTGACTAATTTGGTGAATTACATTCCTTTATTGTGTCCTTCTCTCCACATCTGGACCCTGTAGAGTTCATCTTGAATCTGAAAACCCCTGCCTGTCAGCAGCCTACCATCCATCGTGTCAGCGTCCGGGTAGCGGCGAGCGGGGAAGGAGGCGAGTGAGCCCAGGTTACGGGGAAACGGGGTTTATTCGGG
>JAODKC010000002.1:22017221-22030958 GCA_026777985.1 Mormyrops attenuatus
GTAATCGGGAGCATTCCACACGAGGTTAGGGAGGAGGCGTGGTCCACAGCAGGGCAATCGGGGCTGGGTGTGACACATCGCTCCTTGATATCCTCATCTTCCCTGGATAGCTGGGAAAAGCCTCCAGCAGGAAGTAGCCCAGTGCAGGACTCATGCTCGCTCAGCCCCGCTTGCACCCCCCCTCACTTCTCCGTTAGGTATTAATAAAGCACTTTGCTTTGCTGGCCAGTGCAGCCTGCTGCTTCCTTCGTGCCCAACTTGGCGTAGCAGATGGTACCTAATAAAAACCCTAATGGCATAATAGCATCTAACTCATGCCCTAGAGATGAGGGCATTGTGAGGTATATGCAAGGACATCCAGGCCCTGCATTGTCATGCTAGGCATAAAAGGCCATTTTTGGGGGAAATTAGACAAACAGAGAAATATTTCAGTTAGTCACATGGTGTATGATTACATTGCAAGAAAGAATGAATTTGTACTGAATACCTAATGTGATGATATTCCATTGTAAAAAATAAACTCTAGAGTTAAATAAGTTAATTATAAATTACTTTCGTTTTGAGTCACATACATCTGTGAAACAAGAATTTATATTCTTTTAATCATCCTGATCGTAGACGCCCTAGTTATCTGAGCAAAATGTAGACTGTCACCTTCCAGGAAGTCCCTGCAATCCTGCGCTGGAGAGACGGGCATGAAAAGCTTTAAATTCACTGTCTGGTACAATGAATATGACCCCACGTCAAAACATGAAGGATGTATAGCTGACAGAGTAAAGTGCTCCTTTTCTGCGTTTCCCACCCCGCACATGTAGGCCTGAGGTTCCCACTTGATGAGAATCATGGGCATTTTTCAGCCAGGAGGTACCTGGATAGTCAACAGTGCCAGAGCTTTATATATTCACGCTACTTACAGGTTTATCTGATACTTGATTGAGTAGAACGTAAATAATGTACATTCCGAGGTTCTGAAAAATCATACACAGTTAATGTATGAAGCATGACATTGGGTAGGTGTGCGCAGCTACACTGCAGATGGCTGCACCTCGGCAGAATATTGAATTTTACTGCCGAAAGTGTAAGTAATTTATCGAAGTGACATGGGAATGACGCTTAACGATCCATACATCTCAGCCCCCCCATCACCACCACTGCCGTTGCCGAGTAACATCTTGAATGATGTGGCCATGTTATCATGTGACTAGAGAATGGTCAATAAGAATGTTACTGAACAGGGTGCAGAAGGTCAGGGAAACCGTTTCTTGGAATCTGGGATGCCAGATGAGCAGATGTGATGCTGCTCACCACAATCTCACCTTTCTGAATACCACCGAAAGACACATTTCAACCCTGATTATCAGATTGTATGTCAGGATTTAAATGCATGCAGAACTAAACTTGTAGTGTACTCTGCAGTAAGTAACACATGTAGTAGTGGGTCAAAGGTCAAGCATCGTGACCTTGTCCAATGAGGGTGTTGAGTCTCACTGGAGAACATTTACAGATACATCATCAGATCAAAATTCAATGCGATGAACAGAAATATTTGTGTATACAACAGTGCACTTAAATATTTGTGTTCTCAGTCTCACTGTTTACGTGATCATTTCACAATCTTAATAACTTTATCTGCTAATAATCAGTACTAATTACATCAAAAATCAGATTTTTTTTTTCTGCAGACAGACTGTATTGTTTCACGAAGAACTTGCTGTCACTATTCACTTGTTCTAGAACAGCCTGACCCAGGCGGAGTTCAGTGGAACATCTGTTCTTTGCAAGCTCACAATTGCAGTCACAAGATAAATCTCCCGTTATAGACTAAATCTGAAAATAGAAGACAACAGCAATCACAAGAAAAGAATAAGGCTCCATTAATCACTAGTGCTTTCTGTCCTGCTTATGGACCCGGGTGCCACATGTGACCGCATGCGGAAATGCGACACTCATGGTTGGTCATGAATGTCAGAAACATGTGCGCACACTTGTGCAGTTCTGCATGCCTCATTGCCTTCAGAGCCACCTTGTATTTTCTGTCGCGTCAGACAGAGGCTCCATAGGGCTGCACGTGAAATCCACAGGTTGTGTGCACAGACTTCTTCATGACCCTGGTCGCCATGCTGCCCTTCCCCCTGGAGCTTGGAGGCACGTCCCCCCACCCCCCCGAGTGGGACTAGACTATCACCTGGCAGGTGTTGGAGGCCTGAAGATCTCCACCTTGTGTTTTGATCCACTTGAGAAGCTGCAATCACCTCCAAAGAGCCTGTGAGGATTCCGGTAATGATATGAGTCCTGGTACAGTGGGGTAGTCAAAAAATGGGTCTCTACAGTGAGGTGGGTGTCCAACAATACCCAGAATGCACACGACTAGCGTACTACCTGGGAGAAATACAGAGTGTTTATGATTGAATGGGGTGGGCAGGGGGAGGGGAGAGAGGGAAGGAGAGGGAGAAGGAGAGAGAGAGGGAATGAACTGAGACGGGAGCGGAGCGAAGCAAAAATCGATGGCTTATCAGTGTTCCCATGCCTTAAATCCCATTTGGCAGAACATCAAGATAATGGCGCCCCCTGCTTTCCAATGCCGTCGTTATTGATCAGATTATTCAATTAATGAATGTATTTCTGGTTCCGTTCGCCGACATAATCCCGCACACTGTGAGCTTATCAGCCTCGGAAGTGGCTGGTTTGTCAGGGAAACCAGCAAGAGAGTTAATGAGTTTTCCCTGTGCTACCACTGGGGTCACACATTGGGGCAGGAGGGCCAGTGCACTGGGGGATAATGCTAAGGGTCCTTCTGTACCTTAACCTGCCCCTACTTCACTTGCTCTGGGTTCTGCACACCTGTGGGGTGACCTTTATAAGCCCCTGTTCATCCAAAGTTAAGCCTCAATAAAATGGATGACTGTAGTCCTGGGGTTGGATAGTGAAATTACTGCTCCCAACTAACACACCTACTTGGATTAATCGTTCCAATTAACAGTTTACAATCTGTTCTTTTTAGACTTAATTACTTTATTATTAATTGAGTGCAGGACGCAGACTTTCAGGCTTAGGTTACAGGGATGAGTCATGGTTACGGTGATGGACTCATAGCATGAATGTTGCCATGGTACGGTTGTCATACCTTCAGGAGGCTGAATCTGATATACTTAGCTGTATAAATGCATAACACACACGCACACAGACACACACACATGCTCACTGGCTCTGACCGCTTCACCATGGATTTGCTGAATTGACTTTTCCATGTCGAGCAGGATCACACCCCCACCCCTCCCACACCCCAAGTATGCTGTGAGCCCACTTCTTCCTCGGAAGCCATACTGGGCCTCAAACAGACTCTTCCCCAGCTGTTTGAGACAAACTGCTATGGCTGACAGGGCCTGGCCTAATGACCAGCCGATGCTAAGATAACACCCCCCCCCCCCCACACTCAAGCCCCTGAGGGTGCCACTGCACTCGTGGAAACGTGAGGAATCAGCTATAGTGTTTCTGTCCGTGATCTGCACCGCCACGCAGCCCGAAGCGGCACAAAGTGAGCGCTGAAAGCTCGGACAGCGGGTGCAGCAGACGGGGCTGCATCTGTCAGGCGTACCGTTTGGTTATTCGCTCCAGCGGGGAGATGGGTCGATCTATTTACTTGTTTACGGGCAATTTGACGGCCAGCTCTCTTCGGCTGGCTGAACCCGAGAAGGCCCCGGGGCTGCTTCTTGTTGCTCCGCTTAGTCCTTCAGCTCTAAAGTTCCATCCCTCTTCTCCGCAGCTGGACCCCACAGATACTCTCTGGACGTGATCCAAAGTGTTCCTGTCTTCATGTTGAATTGCATAAGCTGATTCCCCTCTGGTTATAGCATGTACATCAAACGCATTACCTCATGCCATAACAACGATCCCTAATTATTATGTTAATCGATTGCTTAGTTGTGCAATGGACATGTTTACTAAAAAACGTGCAGGCTTATTTGCATTTCCCACTACCTGTTTATGCTTTGCATTTACAAGAATTAATTTATCAGAGGCTCATGTCCACAGGCATTAAGGCAAAACACAATGCGTGTGAACAGAGGTGCCCAGGAGAGCCACGGTATCAGTAATTTCCTCATTAATCATGTAATGCATTAGCGTGTTTGCAAGCATGAGTATGGAGGAGGAGGTTAAAGGTACAATCAAAGTAGGAAGTAAATGAGTATGGTTCAGTTGGGAGCAGTGCATTAAGCATTAAGCACAAGTCAACATTAAGGAGATGGCCGGCTGGCATCCGAGGGCAGAGGTTGAGCCAAAGAGGAGAGAACAGCACAGAATGTCTTTGCACTGAGCAATAAGAAGAAGCCAATGGCCACCACACATGTCAGATGGAGAAACAACAAAGTTTATGAAGAGAAAAGTGGGTTGGCTAGATGAGGTATCCAGGACAGACATTCAGTTCTGATTTGAAGACGACATGAGATTATTAAGAAAGGTGAAGAGACTAGGGGGTATTCCACAAAACTGGGTTTATCCATTAGCCGGATAACTTAAGCCAAATGTAAGGATTGTCCAATAGGCATGTCACTTACCTCTGCTCCTATTGGACAGCTTCCACATTTGGCTAAAGTTATTCAGCTAAGTGGGAAATTCTCCTTTGTGGAATACCCCCCAGGAAATCAAGGGGGAGGAAAAAGTGAGGATAAGGCTGGCTGTGGTGAAGAGATCGGGAAGTCAGGGAGAGGAAAAATGGTGAAGATGCCCCTACACTAGCCATGAACTAGGGGAAGATGGGAGTAAAAGGGATGAAGAGATCAGGAAATCAATGGGAGTAAAAGGGGTGAAGGGACCAAGAAGTCAATGGGAGTAAAAGGGGTGAAGGGACCAAGAAGTCAATGGGAGTAAAAGGGGTGAAGGGACCAAGAAGTCTGGGAGGAGTATTTTTTAAATATATCTGTTGTTGCATCACTTTCAAAAAAATCAACTACCAACAGTAAAATGATTAAAATTAATACTTTGCAAGCAATGTTTTATGGTGAATAGATTTCTTTTTAGCATGACCCTTATGAGGAAAAGCAGAGGTGCAGGGATCGGTGGGTTTAGTCGGATGCTCTCTGTAACAAGGCGTTCTCCCCTCTGGCTTAGGCACACATTTGTCTGTCTCGGTCCCTGTTTGCAAAAGCAAATTTACTAACATCATGATAAATAAACTGGTGATGTCTGCCTGCTGCACCCTGGCTCTGTGCTTTAAGCTGGAAGGGTGCACAGTGTGGGAAGAATGTCACTGTTGTGCAACTTCTGTTGCACGACAGTGGAACAAAATCTATAAACAAGCATCATGTCTCTTGTGGGAAGGCGCTGATTGTCTTGGAGGCACCGGAACATATTTTTTGATCAGTCGTCCAGTTCTACAAATTTCCATAGCAACTCGGCACTGTCCCAGTCTTGCCTGGATAAGCCCCTCACTGGGTGTGGGTGGCAATAGCTGTACTGAGAGACGCATGTCACTGTGGATGTTGTTTCCTGTGTGCACAGTGCAGCTAAGTCACATGGGAACTTTAATATAATGCTAAAAAGACTTTCCCACAATTGCTGTTCTGTTTTCTGGGTCCTGTGTATCATCTCCTTTCAGTTTGAAAGGTTAAGGGAGATGGAGAGGGATGCTGTCAGTTAATTAAACTCTGAGAGAAACAGCCGGTGCGACTCATTCCATTTTATGAAGCTGGAAGACACTTATGCAGTATCACATACACCATTTAGATCACTGCATGAGCCGCACGTTACAAAAAAATGACAAAATAAAGCAAAGCATTAGTGTGAATTCTTCAGTTTTTGCATAGTCACGGATATCTTTGAAACTGCACATATTAGATCACTGAAGATGCAGTTGTTACATGATTTTCAACCTTCTGGCTGATGCCCGGAATCATTTCACTGTAGGTGCAGAATAAACCACCAACCTGTCTATGGCATCTAGGTGTATATCCTGCAAAATCATCTCAACATATGGACCACATTAAGATGGCCATGTTCTTCTTCAAAGGGGAGCCAAATTAATTCATAGGTTTAATTCACAGACACGTTTGTTAACTTCAGGAAAGCCTGACAGCTCCTCCTAATGGCTCCGCAGTGAATAGTGAGTCATTCTGTGAGGCGCGCCGCGTGAAATCGGCAGTGAAATAGGGTTACGAAAGCATAGGCACTTGTATTGAACTGTCAGCTAAAAAACGCTGGTGTGTGTGTGTGTGTGTGTGTGAGAGAGAGAGAGAGAAAGAGAGAGAGAGAGAGCTGGAGCATGGGTACAGTAGTGCAGTATGAGAAAAATGTCATAAATCGCGGACGTGATGCTTGGAGAGCCTTGCTTGGGTTAGGAGACAAGGGACAAAAGGAAATGAAAGAACATGAATGTGTTGTTCTGTTGTCGATGCAGCGAGAACGACAGGTTTCACTGTGGAACAGCGCCATCTAGAACTGAAAGAGGGCAGCTGCCACAAAACCATCATATCTTGTGTTTCCAGCTCCACAACAAGGACTGACACCACCCCCCCCCAGCCACCCAAAGCTGCTATTCAAATAAAAAATGAAATGTCCATTCAAATAGAATGCATGTGGCTCTTTGGATGAGGGGGGTCACAGGGCATTTGCGGGGGCTGGAAGGATAATGTAACTTCATTTGTCAAATGATAGATGTACTTTATATACGGAGAGATCTATTAGCTAATTAATATAATGCAGGGTCAGCTAAGCAGCAAAGGAAGGGTCGTTATTTAAAACAAACCAGACTAATTGCAAGTTCGGTCTAATCAATCGTCGAAGAGTAATTGATGACGCAGGCGACTCCTATAAAGGCTCAACTAAAACGACGGCGTGGAGGAGAATGCAGACTCCGTCGACCGGAAGAGTGTTAAAGGGAGTCATCCTGGACCTTGTGGCACGGAGAGCAACAGTCGTTCTCTTCAGTGAGGTTTTGAGTTTCCAGCTGTAGAGCTGGAATCACTGTACTGATCACTGCGGGATCACTGTCCAGCAGCTCCTTAGCCAGTCAGGCTTGAGTTTGACACCACGAACAAAGACTCTTAACACAAACACCAGACCAGAGCGGCCTGCATCTGTAAATTATTTATACTAATGAGGGTTCACTGTTTCTCCATTATGCATGACCAAAAGAGTCACAGGTTGCTTCACGGACACAGAGAGGCACTGACATCTTACATGTGAAACGAAATTAAAGCAAAACATAATTGCTGGCATGAATCCATAATGAATAATGAGTGTATGGTCAAATAGCCAAAAACCCGGCTCTGGCAGTACTTGTTCCCACGTTATTTTTGTAACACAAAGTGAAGGGGGGGAGTTACAGTTTGAACCTATTCTATTCATCTCTTTTCTTTCACTGGTCTTGTTGCAAAAGAAACTCAGTAGGACCTTTTGAGCAAGCCGTTTGTCTGTAGCTGCGTGAATCCCGGAGCACAGTGCTTCCCGTTTATTTATTCATTTCTCCGCCACAGACCATAATCTGCCACTGCGTTTGATTAGTCAGTCTTGGGAGACTTTTCATGCCGCTCAGAAATGTAATATTTCGGTTGAATAGGTGGATTTAGCTCGGTCCCGAGTTCGAGGGATCATTCACAGTGGCTTCTCATCGATTTGCCCGCACGCTTTTTTGACATCCATCCCACAGGTGTTAGGCCCCATGCCCTGGTCCGCCTCCCCTTTGGGGCTTCACGCTCCTGCTTAGCAGTAAATCTGCTGCCTTCCTGGCTGTGGACCATATAGTAGCACTCTGTCACGCACTGGTGGAAACGGTGAGAAACGACAATCACCTCAGAGGGTTGGTCTGCCTGAGAAGAAGCCTGTTACCTGACCCCATCATTCAAGAGTAACACTAGCCATGCACTAGGGGCAGACAGTGTGTAAATGTAAATAGCCAGTAGGCTAAACCATTATCATTAGCCACATGCTAAGGGCAGACAGCATGTAAACAGTGTCCTTTAGCTAGTAGGCCGAAGCATTAACATTAGCCGTGCACTATGTGCACACTATTTAGACCAGGGTCCTTTTTCTAGTATGCCGAAGCATTAGCACATGCACTAAAGGCACACTATGCAAAGGGCAGACAGCATGTAAACAGGGTCTTTTATCCAGTTGGCCAAAGCATTAACATTAGCCACATGCTAAGGGCAGATAGTGATTAAACAGGGTCCATTCGCGATTAGGCCAAAGAATTATCAGTAGCTACATAGTAAGGGCAGACAGCATGTAAAAAGTGTCCTTTAGCTAGTAGGTCGAAGCATTAGTATTAGCCACACGCTACAGCCAGACAGCATGTAAACAGGGTCTTTTATCGAGTTGGCTAAAGCATTGACATTAGCCATGTGCTAAGGGCAGATAGTGTGCTAACAGGATCATTTCTCCAGTAGGCCAAAGTATTACCATTAGCCACACACTAAGAGCAGACAGCATGTAGACAGGGTCCTTTATTTAGTAGGCTGAAGCTTTACCACTGGTCATGTGCTATGGGAAGTAAACACAGTTCTTCATCCAGTAGGCTGAAGGCAGCCTGATTCGGCAGAGCACTGCCAACTAACCGATGGATGACAGTCTGCGAAGCAACGTACTTCAATGAAGATTGAAAGGGCTCTCTGACCACTCACTGTCCACTCTGGCCTGTGTCCTTCAAGGCTTATGAGGTCTCGTCCATCACAACTAAAGAGTTATTTCCAACTTATGGAGCTCATAAAATGTGAAATGAACCTCCGTCCCCTCAGAGAATTACAGCCTTTTCATACGGCAAATAAATTTAAGGTCTCCTGGAGATGCTGCCTGAACTGGAAGGAAATCTGAAAAGGACTGGAGATGAATTAATGGAAATTTCAAAATCCTGTGGCATTTATCCAAAAGGTGTCGGTAATGAGAACATATCATAGCATTACAAAACAGGCATGTCTGTTTAACTGAAGACCAACTCATAGTTAGCTTCTGAAAAGCTGGAAATGACAAGTTCCTCAATGGGAACGGGCCTTGGTTATTTGAGAAAGAGACCTCTACTGCCCACAATGGCATCCTACAGACAACCAGGGAAATCTGAGCTAGAATTACACCATTGCCACAGTGTGAACAGACTGCGGCCCTTGTGTCATGAATCTCATTTAATTGTAGCTTGAAAAACAGTCTATAAACAGAGATTAGTTTCTTCCATTGTTTTGCTCCTGTGGGAATCAACATTCCACAAGGATTGTGTTGGCAAATCATGGATTTGTTTGAAAGTTTTATTTTCCCCTGCAAATAACAATTTGGAGAGCTGACACAATTCCGAACAGTGTCATTCATGAGCATACACATATGTGATGCGTTTGAGTGTTGTTTACCCAGAGAAAATGTGCTACAGTGCTCAAATTTAAACCCCAACTGTAAGGTGTGTTGCTTGCTGTAACATCTGTTCTGCCAGCCTCAGTGATTATGTATATGAAATATGTCTTGTCTTGCATTCAAAACTGAATACACAAAAAAAATAAAAAATAAAAACCTAAGACCAGGTAAACAAATTCCATGATATGAAGCTCTTGTGAAAAAATAAAGAAAAATGTGCCGTAGAATTTATTATTTACAATCATTTGTCACCAAAGTTCCCTTTGTATGGCAAACAACCCTGGACCACTTCAGTAGACATTTCCCTTGGTGATAAAAGATAAATTATTTTAAATTAATAAAAGTATCGACTTGGCACAAAGCTGGAAATGCGGTGTTAACATGTTGGATGCTTTTCACGTTTCGATGGTAAAAGCACAGATTGGGCAGTTTGGGTCCAGCTCACCGCCTCCCTGCTCTGTGAGAGTATAACCATCTGTGAGCTCTTCACACTCAGGTGTTTAATAAAGATGAATACATAATCACCGCAGACTGTAAAGGCACTTCGGAATCAATTCCGTCGCTAAACTATTGCACATTTATGTCGGTAACTTCTCAATATCACCCCCAGTCATGATAATTTGACCCACACGGTCAAATATTTAAACCACAAAGGGCAGGTCGCCGTCCAGATTCACCTAGAACCGGGCCATGGAAAGACGGGCTGGGATTGGTCGTCTTTTGTGTCTCTATACGTATGGTCCGTGTTTACAGACACTGCTTCATCACCGGATTCCTGCAAGACCCCTGTGTGAGACAAGCTACAGCAGGCAGATTTTTTTTTTATGGGAATGTGATTTTTCTACATCTGCTTGTTTCTGTCCGACTAGCATATGACGTTCACAGTTTTCCACACAGTAAAGCTCTCGAAATGCACAAAGCCCCCCCCCCAGGCACCTGGAGTGCCGCTATGCTGAGTTAGTCACCTCGGCGACAGTGATACGGGCCTACGCCCCGCTGCCTGAGTTCGACAGCTGGGTAACGATGACCGCACGCACACATACACGGTACCCAGGGTGCAATCAGGCAAACGGCGCCCTCCTCAGGCGTGTCGTGTCCCTAAATGAAGCCTGCGGTGCTTAGAGGTAAGTCAGGCGCCAAGCAGGTGGCTGAGGACACATCCCTGCCGAGGGGCATCGCGGGAAGACCCATGGGGGTAATAAAAATCTGGATCTGGGGAAAAATTAAGGGAAAAAAAGATTTTAAAAATGTAGCCATCTGCTTTCTGCCACCATTACGACTGTATTACACCTCTGTGCCGTTAGCGAAGGTGCCAGCTCAATGCACTGCTTTTCATGTTGTTGTTTTAATCCGTGTGTGAAATGGTGGACTGAACAGACTTCCCTGCTGAGAACAATGAACGGCTCAAAGCGCAAACACAGTCCTGCCGCCAGCATGACTCCTGGGAAACTCTTCCAGCTTCTTCCAGAAACGTCCGGATGGTTTGATCTGTCCTTACTGGTAGGAATCCCCAGCGCCCAATCATCGAGCTGTGCCAAAGTGTAAGCTTTTAAGTACAAACTGAAAGCCCAAATTCAAACTCCTAGGTAGACTGCTAATTAGACAGTAGACAAGGAATTTTATCTAATTTTGTGCATTTTTTCACCAAATAGGTAAACAGAGAATCATCCATCCATTGTCTATAACCACTTGTCCTATTCAGGGTGATGGGGAGTCCTGAGCCTATGGGCACAAGGCAAGGCGCAGCCCTTCTAGGTCGATCCATCAGGTCACTGCTGGATTTCCATTTTTCCTGCGTGCCCTGAATGCTATTTCCCAGCGGCATTCTCTCGAATGCTACTGCAGCGCCCCCTTCAAGCTGTGGCATTAAAAAAAAATATAAAGCCAGAAGTATGGAAATTACAAGGTGCAAATGGAAAAGCGTAGAGCGAATTCACAAAGCGTGTGTAGCGGAGAGGTGTGAATAGGACACGTGTATAAAAAGGAGTATCTTTGCAAAAACAGCCTTTGTCCTTGACAGCATGATGTTTTTTAAAGGCCTCAGTGCATCTTGTTCACCTGCACGCTGGTCGGGGAGATGGGGGGGATGGGTGGGGGCGGCTCTGTCTTATCAACAGAGACAAGAAATCTGACTGCAGTTCTCCCCAAGGATGAAGAGAAGTGTATGTGTGTACAAACACGCAAACGGCATTTAACTTCATTGCTACTGCATTGAAAAAGTCATACATATTGTGGTATTTTATATACTATCTTATATATAAGTACAGAATTTTTCTGAAATACTAGAACTGATGTTTCCTAAAACCTCATCTGGCTCCATGTACAGAACCATAAAATCGCCTGGGGTTCTGAGTGGGTACAAGAATCATATATGACGAGCCGTGACCTTTGACCCTACTCCCAGTCTTCCCCACAGAGAGAAAGATCTCTTCTCCCCGATGCTGCCTGGTGGGTGGGCTCTCTCTTTCTTCACTGTAATAAAAAATGGTGAATTTTCACGTCTCCGTGTCACTCTGTGGTACGAGCACCTGAAGGGTGCCCCAGCACAGTAAAGCTTGGCCCAGTGATTATCCGTGATAAGAAAGCAATCAGCTCCAAGCTCATACAGCCTCTACAGCTATAGTTACTGCAAAAATATGTATTTTGGGCCCTCTTGCCTCTAGGAGACCCCTCCTTGAGAAGAGCCCCTCTCTTCCAACTTGAACAGACACTGAAGTCTCATTTTGTAAAATGAAAGCTTGCAAGCATGTGATACACGTCAAAGCACAGTTAGATGTGTGGTGCAGTGAGGAAACCGTGCAAACAGAAGGGGAGCCGCATATATAGCGAGTCAATAGCCTGACGGCACTCTCCTGCAATTCCTACTTCAGCTTTTCTACTTTTGTATTTATTTATTTAGCAGATGCTTTTATCCAAAAGAATCATACATCCCAACCCGGTCCGCGTGGACCCACAGACGGTCCACATTTTTGCTTCCTCTGGGAAACACTGGAGTAATTGGAGGTTAAGATCTTTAGCAGGGGCCCAACATTTTAGTAACCCTACCAACACTGATGACCCTCTGATCATGGGCAATCTGCGGAGCCACACAGCACCCCAGTAGGCTGTTCTGAGTACAGATCTGGTTTAAATCTAAGCTATGACCTCTAACCTGACACAGTATCATGGATACAAACCAACAAATAAAACAAATCATTCTTCGTGTCAACACAGTATTATAATACTGCTTCAGACTGAACTTGCATTCCAGGTAGATCATGTTAAGCAAAGGGACCCCATAAGGCACAGAGAGTGAATATGGTTTTCCTGTACAAGCAAAATTTTGTGCACCCTAACGTTACACTACAGACTTTGGCGACTGTTTGCTGTAGAGCTGGGTTTGAACATCATATAGAGCTATTGTTCACGCTGTTAGCATTCCATTGTTCACACTAGATTCATTGACGCTTAAACATGACTTATTTCCAAATCGGCATTGTTTTTACATTCAAATATATTTGAAGCAGGGTTGATTTATTATTAGTTTACAATTTAAATCGGAGTCGTATGTCATCAAATTTAACGGCGGCATAATATACACCTCGTAAATCAGCAGCGGTGCCCGTTTCACAGCGCCATCTCACGCTCCATTCCGCCATTGGCCGATTCTGTCAGATGCCTGCATCCACGCGAGAAATACCGCCTCTCACCCGGCAAAGGCTTCGGAGCGCGGCAGAGGGAAACGGGATCCCGCCAATGACAGTGATCGGCCACTGTGTCGCTCTTAATTTCCCCATCGGAGAGCGCGGACCTCCAAGACATGCGTACATTTGTTTCTTTCTTTCTTTGCTCATGTGTTTGTTTGCAGTTACATTGTTTGTTTGTTTGTTTGTTTGTTTGAATCCTCATGTGTTTGTTCATTTGCAGTTACATGATCACATGTTTCCATCGGTGTATTAGCAGGCCTCTTCGAAAGCGGTACACCATAATTCCACTCTTTTAGTGATTTGTGTAATCAAAGTGTCATTCAGCACAACATGCAATGTAATAAAAATACTTTGCACAGTCAATAGAGTAACAGTTGTAGAGTAACTTTGTAGAGACTGTGTAACAGGTGCATACAAAGATACAATTAGCAATGCATTTGACAATGCATGCCTCAAATGGCACTGCGGAATAATCGTTTAGAGTACTGTGTGTGCATTTACAGTTGTGTGCAAAATAATAGCAGTGTGTATAAAAAAGTGAATAAAGGCCAAAGTCCTTAGAATAGCTTTTATTTCTATACACGCAAGTGCATTAGGATCACTGTACATTCTATTCCTAATCAAAACATGAAGAAAAATGATCAAATTTGTGTTAATCCTTTATAAAAATGTAAGAAAAAGGAATATTAGGCTGTTCAAAAAAATAGCAGTGTCTGCA
>JAODKC010000002.1:22060445-22074905 GCA_026777985.1 Mormyrops attenuatus
GGCGCCTCTGGGTGTTTTGGTAATTAACGCGTGCCGCCGCACACGGTCGGCCACCGGTAAGTGCCCCCCCCCCCCCCCCCGATTAATTTCCAGCAGCAGAACGGCAGCGGTGGTATTTGCATGAAGGCCCCGTTTTTCCGGGAGGGAGCTGCACACCTCAGGAGCGTGGCATCTTGTTCAGGGATGAAGAAACCATTGATTACAGACTGAAGGGGCCACCTGCGGTGCATTAATACGTCTGCAGAAGGCCAAAGGGTGTTCCCTGGGGGCACGTGGGGGCGGCTGGATTATTCCGAGGTGATCAGCGGTAGGTGTTTAACTGTATTCTGAGGTTCTTGTGCGCTGGCATGGTCACCCACAGGGTCCACAGGCTTAGGAGACCAAGGATTCAGGGTGTCTGTAAAGTGTCTATTGAACCCCCCCTGCCCCCCCCCCCCCACTTTCCCAAATACTGAAAGTGAATAAAGGACACCTGTGACCCCATTGGTTCCTGTGGTCCATAGGAAGGTGAACATAATAGATAGATAGATAGATAGAATCATCCATAATACAAATTTGAATCGTCCATAATACAAATTTATAGACAAAATATGTAGTCTTGGAGATTGTGAACGCAAGTGTAGTGAATACTGAGCGACTGCAAGAACGAGACTGGGACTGAGAATGGGTGATGCGAGATGAGATGCGTACAGTGTACAATACCAACTAGTTGGAGAGCTGGTCGTAAGTCTGTTAAACAGGTAGGTCATTAAGTGAGGAGTACCTGAATTAAACTAAGAAATCTCAATACAGTTATTATTCAGTGGCATTGGCTGGCCCTCTGTACATCGTGTGTTGTTAAACCACAGCCTGAACTTGGCAGTGGACCTGGGCACCGTGGGGAGCAGCTTCACACCTCTGGCCAAAGTCCTTTTGGGCCTCATGCTGCCCCCAGTGCCTGGACACAGCATGGCACAGCATCCCTGGAACGCTAAGAGCAATACCTATCAGGTCATGGACGCCGTCGCCCTGGAGAAAGAGATGATGTATGGACAGATTCAGAGACATTGCCAGAAGCATCAATTTCTTCATGCCCGACAGGTGCATGCGCCCAAATAAATGCCAATATCACTCAGCCTCACCTTGGAAGAGGCCGTCGCATTTGTCCCCCCTAGCCTGCCCCCACTTCCACCTCCACAGTGAAATCCTCAGTAATTGAAGGTGTGAGCATCTGTCCAGCTGTCTGATGGATGTCTGCAGGCATCCCAAGCAGATTCCATGGCCAATAGTTAGATGGAAATTTCACGGCCGGCATCGTCGCGGAGCAGCGGTGACGACTGTCCAGGGTATCCCCAAACTGGCTGATACGCACTTCTGGTCTGTGCCTGGAGAAGTGTGGATCTGCTCGAGGTGAAGTGCCGCATGAAGATTCTTCAGTAGGGAAAGAGCTCTTAGGTCCTCGATAAAACTCAACATTTTCTGGAGTGTAATACCCATAATTACCAGAATCACGGCACCCTCAGGACTTTTTCCTCACATTCCCAGTAACCTGGATGGAAAACGGCACATTTACACGCTCGACAAGCTCGCAAAGTTCCCGTGACACTGTGCTGCAGGCAGTGGTCTCCCTCCCTGAGTGTTTTGGTGTTGTTTGACTGTAGTGGCTTTGTTTACCACCCGTCAAACCATACAGTATATTTGTGTGTGGTCCCTGAAGTTTGGGAGCCCCTGTTGGGCATAAACAGTCACTACACTAAATATTAAATAAGCACATGCCTTATCAAGCGTGGGCTTGTGAATGAAAGAGAGGAAAATGCATGAGATGTTAAATCTCAATGGGTAACGACACTGGCCAAGGAAATCATGTGAAATGGTACACACAGTGCTAGAAGATGCACTCGTGGATGGAAAAGAGTAGACAGACACTTTGTTTCTCCTTCGTCGCGCGGAGATGGTAATTACGGTCCTTCTCTCCAGAGAAATAAAGCTTCAAACAGAGACGCTCTATAATGGGCCTAGACTTCCATGCTATTGTTGTTTTAAAAATTGAGGCATCAATCCAACACACTGGAGAAACTTGTACAGGAACGACCACCGTAGAAGCCTCCCTCCCAGAAAGCCTTGTGTTTGAGTCAGTAAATTCTGTCTGGACCCCAGAGCAAGTATGATTCATCGCACGTGCACCCCGCCCCGCCCCAATCGGAACGGTTGAAGGGGAACCACTGGCCATGATGGAAGACTTAAACTTTGGCCCAGCACACTCCAGAGAGCTGAAGCCATGGCACTGAACGGCATTTCAGATCATAACCCCACCTCTAACATGCCTTATCCCCTGTCAGGCTCTCTTTCCAGTCTCCAGAGCTCTTCATGCTGCAGATCATAAGGGGGGGGGGGGTAATTATGACTCTCTCTTCAAGAGAAACCTGGACTTTCCTTAAAAATGGGAGTGCAGATTAGCATAGAAATTTGAACTGGTGATGCTGTGAGGCCTCTCTCACTCCCGTCATCGTCCCTCAAGTGCCGATGTGACTTGGATTCATAATAACTCCAGACATTCTTCTCATCTCTGCCGTAGAGTCACTCTCTCACCTCTAGTTACAGAGACCGGTGCTCCTTTCCTAAGGCTGGGGGGGTCCGAATCACATAGTGCTGGATGTCACGCATTTAATCGAGGTGGATGTCGTCTGTCTTTGGTCCTGATGCCTGTAGCTGTATATGACGTTTAATTTGAGATTAACAACAAAAAGAAATAGCAGAAGTCACTTTGAAGTCAAGTATGATGCGTGTGGTCAGTATGGATTCTGGCCCTAGAGGAAATGAACAGGAGCCACAGGGGGGCACTGTGTGTCTCAGAAGGGTTAGGACATTATACCTGTGATCAGAAGGTCATCCATTAAAATCCCAGGGTCGGCAGAGTGATTTTGCTTTCAGGCCCCTGAACGACATTCTTAACCTGCAGTTGCTCCTGGGACTATTTGACCCCGCTTGCTCAAAATAATGTACATTGCTTTGGATAAAAAGGCCTGCTAAATGTAATGTCATGATTCAGGCTGCCACTCCACTACTGTTCTGGTGGAGTTTTCCTGGTTTAGCTCAATATCAATTCCTACATTAATGATGGCGTGAGAAATTTCTGAAACACAGAGGTACGAGGTTCCACTATGATGTGAGAGATGGGGGGCAGGGCACAGATCCCATAGGCTGCTGATGCCGATGCCCCTGCCGCTCTTGGACTAGATGAAACCACATGACAACAGAAGTGGGTTCCTATTGGCTCATATTGAGATAGACTTCCTCCCATCTGCTGTAAAAACCAGCGGCAGCCCAAGCTGAACCTCGTCGAGGCATCACAGAGGCAGGTCTGACTGGATCAGGGATCAAACTCGTAGCTTGACAACAATCACGGCCTCCTGGCAGGCAGGTAAGTTTTTCTGAGTCAACAAAGCAGAATCCCCAACAGAGAAAACCAACCCAGCTTTTACCTCCAGCTCCGGGTGGTGACATCACCATCACAGGCCAGCCGCAAATGCACGCCGATCTGCGCTCTGCCAGTAATGAAGCTGGCAGTGTCACCCTGTTCACAGACACATCATGTCAAGCTTTTCCTTCTAGGTGTTTCTTTGACACAGGAAGTCCCCCTGAAAACTTTTCCTCTACTCTGCGAGCTGCGTGTCTGAGGTCAATCCATAAATACTGATGTGTTTCTGAGGCTCGGGTGTGTGGGCCCGAGTGCTCTGGGAAGGTGGGGTGACAGTGGGGTGAGATGCGTGGGGGAAAAGTGGTGAGATCCTTCTGTGTGGGATGGAATAGACCATTTGATCATGTTCCAGTGGACGCAGAGCCAATGACAACTCATCGCTAGCTATGTCCACGATATTGTGTGTGTATGCATTCGGGCATGTGGGCTATGAGTGACACACCACTGCATCGACAAGGCCCTCCACATGCTGGGGAGGATAAGGGAGGACTTTGTTTCTTTTTGATTAAACCGATTCAAGTGCTGCTTGACAAAGGTAAATCCAGAGACCTCTAAAGTACAGCATCTGGCGTGATGATGTCACTGGCTTGTGGGAGACATCCCACGGTGACACTGGCGGCCAAGCTGTTGCCTGGCAAGCAGTGATGCTGGGATGAGCCCACAGACTTCACGGGTGCTACTTCAGCCCACTGCTGATCTGTTTATCTGCACAGCAGGTGGCGCTGCAGTTAAGGAATCAAAAGTTGCAGACCCTAATCCCCAAACAGAAGTGTATCTTTGAGACAAGGTAAGCAATTGCTTTGCGTAAATCTATGAACTGTCTCAGCAAACACCCGGCTGTGTTTGCCATATGTAAATCCAGAATCTTGCGTTTCGCTGGATTAGCAAATAGCAGTTGCAATAAACAATTAAAAAGAGCAATATGATGTTGATACAGGCTAAATGAAAGGGCTCAGGATTTGTGGTGAATCTAACGCGGCCATGTCTCACAGCCTTTAAACGTTTCAGAAGGCGGCACGCGCTCCTTGTTTAGTGAGCCGTTCCGCCTCAAGGATTAGTGCAGGAAGCAGGGATATCAGCCTAAAACGCTCAGCAGCGGGGCCTGGCACAGTGTTCCACATTTAGGAAATATTGCTGCCTTGTCTTTATCTATATTCCAGTCCTTTCAGCTGTAGTAATCAAACCACAGCCCCTATGGGGGGCAGAATGGGGCTGGAGTAGGGTCATCGTGGGGGGAGGGGTATTTAATGAAAGAGGAGCTTTTGTTGAGTTTATAGGCATGCTGATTACAGACGAATGAGACAGGAAGTGGAATTCTTGGAGGACATGCTCCTGGGTGCCCCAGTCTGCAGGTATTCACTAAAGACAAACTTCCCTTTGTGGTCTTTTCATTCAACAAACCCTGGAGGCTAAACTCTTAGGAACAGAATGAAGGGGACTCTTGATAAGGAAACCAAAAAACCAGGTGAACATTTCTGAGATGGTGTCTGGTCCGTGAGGAACATCGCTGACACTTTAAGCTGATTACTCAGCAAAATCTTTGGTCTCTCCTGTTCTCCATCAGCCATCCATGTTCTCACTCCCTAACTCACTCTCACTGTCCTGCTCCATCATTCACTCATCTGTGACCTCAGTCACCCATCTGTGGTCCTGTTCCTTCATTCTCAGTCACCAATCTGTGGTCTGTCCTGCTCCCTCGTTCTCACTCACCCATCTATGGTCTGTCTGACTCCCTTGTTTTCAATCACACATCTGTGGTCGGTCCTGCTCCCTCATTCTCGGTCACCTGTCTGTGACTCTGGTTCCTCGTTCTCAGTCACCCATCTGTGACCCTGGTCCCTCGTTCTTGGTCACCTGTCTGTGGTCTGTCTTGCTCCATCATTCTCAGTCACCTGTCTGTGGTCTGTCTTGCTCCATCATTCTCAGTCACCTGTCTGTCGTATGTCCTGCTCCCTGCTTCTCGGTCACCTGTCTGTGATCCTGTTCCCTCATTCTCAGTCACTAATCTGCAGTCTGTCCTGTTCCCTCCTTCTCAGTCACCCATCCAGGTCATCACATTATTCCAATGTTTAAACAAACTAATAACAATATTAGGAGTGAGCTTTTGTTCACTCGGTTGACAGGACCATGTGTGTTTTCACACCTGTCACTTTGTTTAATGCCAAAAATAAATGATACTGAAAGACTTCCTTTCAATTAGTATCTCTCAGCACTGATCCCCTCTCAGTGTCAGACGGCTTCTGGTGTGAAATGCTCACATTGTAAATGTTGATCTAACTGTGTTCCTGTCCCCTCCAGACACACCCTAGGTTCTGCTGTATTCGCTGTAAACATACCCAGACTTGTGTGTCTCCAGTTGTTTGTGACTGAAATTACCTAACACAGAGCTTCCGGCTGGATCGTTGCATGGTAGATTCCTCTCCTCATACGGTTCATACTGGCTTCTGGCAAAGATCGTAAACTTGCTGATCTTAGCACCCCACCTCCCGACATCTCTCAAGTCCAAAAGCATCTTGGCTGGATCTCCACCCACCCCCCCCTCACCGCAACACCTTCACTACACACAAACACACACCTACTTGCAGGTCAATCTCTGAACTGATCAATATCAGTCTCATCTCAAAGCTTGACATGTCCACCAGTGGGGGAAGGCAGGAAATCCAGAAGAAAGTTCTGCTATTTACTTAACACTTATGGATGCGTAACACTGGCGTGCTCAGACTGTAAATGTGTCCAGGCAGCATTAGCGCATCGCTGCGCACCCGTAACCTGGCTGCGGCTGCTAGGTGTGAGGAATACTCTTCCTGAGCATTTGGGTTCTGGTTAGGATACCGATTCTCACCCTCCTGCCCTGGTTGTCACCTCTTCTGTGACGCTCCCCACGTCCTGCCTGAACTTTGACTCATCTGCTAAGATCTGTTTTATTTGTTTTTTTTTTCCTGCAGCCCGTTCATATACCCCCCCATACATATCACAGCTCTTGTTACCAAGGTAACTGGTATTTATGCAGTTTGCCATTGATTCTGAGTTATATTTATTTATTTTCCCCCGGAGTGCTTAGTTTCTGAAGCAAACAATATTCTCAGGAAAGAAAAAAAAACGTGGGTAAAATAAGGGGGGGAAAACACCCTGGCGAATCGATCAGATCATGATGAAAATCCACCGGCTTTGAATAAAAGCTCTATTTCAGCGAGAGGACCGTGGGGGGGTGTGTCAGTGAATGTCTGCTGGCTGTGGGAGGGGTCACTGGCAAAGCACTATTCAGAGGTGTTCAGTTTCAAGCTTTTGGTATCCTGGGTCGGACTCATAAGTGAGAACCGGGGGCATCCTTTTCCAAAATTCTGCCCCCCTCACTGCCCAAGCCACCCCCTGCCCAGCACGTCACACACAGACACATTAGTGTTCTCTTCAGTGGAGGGAGTCTGTAGTTTTTTTCTTCTCCCTGCGATTTTAATTATCCACGTTCGTTGATCAAAATGCATGCCAGCTCCATGGTAACCACTAGGCGAGTGGAGCGAGGTCGCAGTTTCTGTAATGCCAACCCCCCGAGAATGCCACCAGGGTCGGGGTGGGTCGCTGGTGGGTGGGGGACCTGGGGGAGGTGCCTGCCGAAGGCTGTGTCCGTCTCGAGGTGCCTGCCCGGCCCTGCTGGTCAGGGCAGATGTGGCCCGCCCTACCATTTGTCATCGAGTGTCCTTTCATCCTCAGAGGGAGGGGCACTGAAGGTCACCACTGAGAGGTGGGCTGTCGATGTCTCAGACATGGGATATCTCCATCGAGCTCTGGCTCCGCCCAAAAAATGACATTCCTCTCCATCTGCAGCCCACACTGGCCTGAGCCACCGCTTGATAAGCCTGACCCCCAAATCCAGTGCACACACAGACACATGCACACACATGGAAATTCAAATGCAGACACATGCATGCAGACAGACACACGCGCACACACACCCAGCAGTGTACTGTGCTCTTAATGAGAGTTAATAACGGGGTAACAGAGAGGCAGAGGAGCGTGTAATGATCTGGCAGGGCTGTGGGTGGCCCTATCTCCGTCTGGCTTTAATGATAACATCTCATCCTTGATGAGCATGATCATCAAGCAGCATTCAGTCCCTGTGCCGCCATCTTCAAGCTACACTGTGCTCATTACTCAAGGAGTAAGGTGTTTCTCTACACGGGCAAGTCTGTGTGTGTGCAAAGTGTATCTGTCACGCTAGCTTTGTTTGCCTCACTCTCTCTGCAGTTGAACAGTCGTGTGTGTGTGTGTGTGTGTCAGAGTGACTGTGTGAGTCTCTCACAGCCATGCACAGATGTGTTTGTGGTTTAAATGAAAATTGGGGCAACAGTGACACCTAGCGGGCACATCGAACGGCGCCTAATGCACAGAGATGGGTTTTAAATTTGACCCAAACCCGGTGCTTCTTCTAAGGATGGAAATTCAGCCCTGAAGTTTCACGAGCGAGTTGCTCGTGGTCCAGAATGTGTCAAGGCAACAAACCTCTCTCTCAGAGCACTTTCGGAGATAAAGTGAAATTGTAAACCCACCTGACCTCGTTTGTATCACCTCTAGGTGCCGTGGCGGCTCAGTCTGGTGAGGCAGCAGGTAGATAGGCTGGTCTGGAGTTGTGTTATAATGACCATTTTTAGGAATACCTTGGGGGGGGGGGATTATTTTGCATTGTATTTGTACTTGAAACTCTGGAGGAAAATGGAGCTTCTCCAGCCTGGAGCTGCAGGGCAAATTGCCCTCATTCACGCCGGACTGTGTTTTGCCTGCAAATTGGCTGTGAGCTCTGGGTAAACAACATTAGTCCCTCTGATTCAGGCAGCCTGGACGGTGCCCTCCACCACCACCCCCGTGCCGCGGGCTGATGTAACCTCTCTCTCGCCCACCAGGTCACCGCTCTCTGATCCACCGCTCCAGCCGCTGAACCGAGGTAGAGGAACATTCAGCAGGTGTTTGAGCACCAGCGAGCACTGCCCCCCAGAAAATATTCACATCGTTACAGAAATTTCTCTGATGTGACCCAAGTGTCCTGCCGAGGCCTCACTACAGCGGGAGTGCAGTTTTGACACACTTTTATGGTAGGTTCTTATTACGAAGTCTCCTTCTCTAACTGTTTGGCTGGCAGATACACGCCAGACAGGATAAGGACGTTCACAGCACGGAAAAAGGGGCCGATCTCTATCCTAGGCATCTACCAAATCACCCAGAGAACATGGGAAACCTGAAGTAGGCGGCAGAAGATCTCGGGGTTGTGGGATCCTGGCCAGCCGGCTGCCTGCCTCTGCGCTGGCGTTAGTTAGTCTGGATCCTGGCGAGCTCTGCCTGTAGATAAGGCTGCGGAAGCAGAAACACACACAGGCAGCTTCGTACCCTGCCAGGCAGCAAACATCTACCCCCAGCCCTCAGCAATTTACCACCAACCCCCGAGGAGGGGATGTCCGGTAAGGAGAGCAGCTAGTCATCACGAAGCCATCCCTCACAGAAAATTAAGAAGGATTAATGCTCAGTTAATGAATCTCTCTCTTTTTTGGCCGTTAGCCCTTGTACCAAGTGGCCAATTTTTTTGTGGTCGTTTATTCCATTAAAAGATGCTCCGTATGGGCATTTTCCAGATCTGTTTACATCACCAACAATCTCAGGACAGAGAGGTAGCTAAATCGGTCCTATTACAGAAATGAAACAGTAATTATGTATACCAGCTCACCAGGAGAGGAAGTGTTTTCTTTCATACCAGTACACTTAATCATTATGAAGTTGTTTCCATTCCCACACAATGGACTAACACAGCTGATGGTGTTAATGCAGTCTCAGGAAGAGAAGAGAAGCTAAGCACTGACACCTCGTGGACAAAATGTGTAACTGCGAGAGTGAAATTGCTTCCCACACGACCTGATCTCTGCGTATCTGCTCTCTGTCTGCTCAGATCTCAGCAGGTCTGCTGTAGCCATTACTGGCGGCATCTTACTCGCCGTCCCATTTGGCTGCATCCCCTCCTCCGCACTGGGCTCGGCCCCACGCCAGGTCACGAGTGCGAAGAGCCCCGCCCCATGCTAGCGGCTGATTGCTTTTAAAGGCCTCACACATTCCTTGATACCTGGCTGACAGGAAACCGAAGAGCCGGCATGGATCTGTCGGAAAATGAGTGGTGTTTTGGAGGGCCGTAAATCAGCTAGCAGCGAGCCGCAGGGGTGGGGGCTGGGGGGAGATGGGGGGTGCCAGACGCCCACATCTGCACATGATACGGGGGCAGTGGGACGGGGGAGGGTCCTCATTCCCATCCCCATCTTCCATTCACCATAGCCCCCCGGCTGCACCCTGACCTCCAGCCGGACCTGCGAGTCCAGGAACCGAAGCCCCCGCCAGATCCTGAGAGCATTTCCTGGTTGGCGTGACAGAATTGGGCGTCGACGGGGTGCATTTATTTACCGACATGTAGCTCTACCCCATTTACAGGGGCCTGAATCACAGATTCATACCTACACTACTTGCCCCATCTCACAGCCTCACAGACACAAATGAAGGACACTCTGGGGCTTCTCAGCATGGCCCCGTTTCATCTGTATTTCAGCCGGTCTGGCCACACATCTCAGGAGCACGCAACCGCACAGCTCAGCGTGTGAGAAGACATCAAACTTTACAACCTGTAAAGTTGCTGTGTGTAATTATGTCACCCAGTGGTCCCCAGTGATAAAACATGACAGGGTCTGTGGGGTTCTGACAACATCACCCCGCCTACTTTGTAAGATGATATCGCCCTGATCTGCCATCACACCCAAATCCCAATGTCTCCTCCCTCTATTCTGAGGAGAATTATCACGTGCCAAAGGGAGTAACGTGCGGTGGGCTGTATTACAGTTCTTAATAACAATGAGACTTTATTTTGGCATTCGTACAACTGCGGTACAAAGTGATTATTTAGTTTTCACAAATCTTATTCTCCTATGAGAGACATGGAAACTGGTTAAGGATTTCAAGGTTAGGGGCCTTGCTCAATGGTCCAACAGGCGACCTTCCGATCACAGGCACTGACATCCCTCATAAGTCCCTGCTTTTGTACCCTAGGGCGAGGCAGTCAGCCTGAAATGCGAAACTATTTAACTACATACACAGAAAATTATAAGAGCCGGGCTCAGGGGCTTGTGAGCTTTGCATTAGCATATGCAAACAGGATCACTGCAGCCTGAATCTTCACTCCCAGGCATGTTTGGGCTGAAGGCAAACTTTCAAAGCGCAGGCGAGTTAGCATGGAGCGTAGCTTCTCTTCCTGACAGGTTTGTGATGTTGGCAGTGGGGTTGCGGCTGGGGGGGGTGGTCAGAGATCAAAGTGGATGTCACGGGGTCAACAGATATGAGTCCTTGGGGTCCAGTGCCCATGTCCTATGGAGATAGGGGAGTCTTACCCTTCTCCTTCATGACTGAGCTTTTAGAAAGAGCTTCACGATGACACTCAAGCATTAAACAGAAACCATCACAACAACCGAAACGGCAGAGCCAGAGAGTACGTTTCACAAGGTTTTCAGACACAGTACTCCTGGAAAAAGGCAGAGAGGGTCAAATGATGGATGCAATTGAAGCACATAAAAGTGACTCGATTGTGGATGACAGTATCTTGGGGGTGGCCATTATGGTCTGTTAGTCGAGCAGTAGGAGGCAGAAGACCGCGGGAGATCTGATGCACAGACGCATGTCAGTGCAGGGTTGAGTCATGATGGACCTGGGTGTTTGCAAACAGGGGAGTTTGTGGGGAGCATCAAGGCTCTCAGGGCTCCAACAGACAATTCCTCCTTCCACAGACCCTTCAGTAAAGGCCACCAAAGAGGGCACAGAGGGACACGAGACAGACTCTGTGCTGGGGAGGAAAGACCCCATGTCCCAACACCCAGAAGGATTTCAGGAGCTGTCAGCACCCTGCAGACCTTAGTACAGGACAGCAGAGATGCTGGGACCCCTAAGAGAGGTCAACAGTAGGATGATCGTGATACAAGACAACATAGATGCTTGGGCACCTTTGAGCTTTCAGCAGAAAGACCTTAATAATGGATTGCACCTTTTGGAACTCCGTGGCCTTCTCTGGTTTCTGAAGCCTCTGGCCTTTCAGCCATTCCTAACATAAAGAAGCACGTAGGAAACATATCTCAAGGCCATGAAATCTCAGTTCCTCATGATCTTTTTTCCCATATTTGCAAGTTTCCAATCTATCCAATCTGGAATTAATATAAACAGCCTTGAGTACCTGCCCCAGAGTGACCATGTCTGTTTGTTCCTCACGGCTATAATTTAAATTTTATCATTGTTTGTTTTATTCATTCAGTTTAGTGCAGTTTTCTTTTTTCCTCATATATATGACTGCATATGTTTTGAAGGAATCAGGACCCCATTACCAAATAGTTTTTCATATTTTATTTTCAAATAATAGAAGATTCCAAGATCAACAGGAACACCTTGACTCCTAGCATATGCCAACAACCGCCCCATAGCTGGTCATGCTGAGGCTGTGACTACGGCAACTCATCCATAATTTCTCATCAGATTTCATTACAGCACATCCCTTGGATCATTTTGCCCCCACATCATGCTCCGGTCATCTATCACTGTCTCAGCAGGTCACTGGGCCCTCAAAACATTTGGCTGAACTGGCTTGTTGGCGATGATGGGGTGTTAAAGATCACACATGACTCACCCATTAAAAGTTTTAAGTTGAAGCCCCACGTACTATGATGGGAAATAACGACACAGGGCTATCAAGAGTTAATTTTTTTTTAAGTGTCACGGATTGGAACGCAACAATATAGTTGCAAGTGACCACGTGTTATGATTATAAAATGTTGGCCAGTTAATATTATGTTGTAAACATTATTATGATGTTGTTGCAGATTATGAACTTATGAATTTTATTTAAGTCTTTTCCTCCCAACCTGAAGTAAAGTTGTTCGTAATATGGATTCTGTTCAGGATTGTCCAGCTTGGTCTTTGGATATTAAGCATTCTTCCTGTTGTATTTGTAAAACTGAGGAGATTGCAATTTTGTGATTGGGGGGGGTTCACAATTTGTCGGGTAAAACCAAGTGGTTGGGGTGGTATTATTGCATGTTATAATGAAATTGATATTTTTAGTCTTTGTTGGTTTTATGAATACATTTTATTAAAATTGTGGTTTTGAATAGTATATTTTAGAACTGTGTATGTGGGATATATTGCACTGAGGATGATAATTGTTGGATTAATCGCTCCGAGGGGAGGGGTTAAAATCTACATAAACCCTGGGGAGTGTGCTAAAGGGGGGATGTTGCTATTGATGCAGGGTCTACTAGGATATGGTTTTAGGTGATCATTTTTGTTTGCTAATAGTTTGTATTTGTGCTCTTCTTTAGGAGATTAGAATAAAAGTTTGCACCTTTTAGAACTCCGTGGCCTTCTCTGGTTTCTGAAGCCACTGGCCTCTCAGCCATTCCTAACATAAAGGTTAAAAAACAAACTAATTAATATTAGTAAAAGAAGCACATAGGAAACATATCTCAAGGAACGGTGTTGTGGCGTTTCCAGAAAAAGTTCAGCAAGCAAATTTTGCCAAGTTGTGTGAAACTGTGAAATCTGCCCGAGGCCACAGATGCCTGTGGTTTAATGTTTCCTACCTTTCTGACTTGCCGAAACGTTTCTGCAGTGGCTGTTTACTTTTGAAACACAAGAACAGGAAATGGTTTGGTGGACAGTGAGAGATGCCGCGGGCCCGTTCTCGTTACGGCGCTGCCCCGAGCTCTCTCTGCTGCGTTTTTTCCCACTGCGTGTTTCCTAGGTTCACAGGTCTAATTGGAATTCCAGACTTCCTGCAGAGTGGCAGTGATGTTCCTGGGTCTACATGTATGAAACATATTGAAGCGAAAAACCCAATTTCCCCAGCTGGACAGACGATTGAAACAACGAAAAGCAAAAGGGTGAAGAGAAGTAGATTAAAGTCATGCAGCTGTAAACTGAGAGCACTGTCAGAAGCAGGAAAAACGGCTAAATTAAAGCGCAGTGCAAAGAACATCAGGCTCACTATCTCCTGGGAGCCATACTATTACCGACCTTGCTGAGGATAGAGGAGGACATTTTTAAAAGCCTTTCCCAAACAATGTCCCAAAAGCAAGACATGTACCTCACGGGTACAGAGCTCTACATGGTCCCCCCCCATTTCATCCTCTTACGGTAACACTTTACCGAGGGGGCACAAATATTTAGTAGTACTGAAGTAGAAAGTAGTACTGAAGTAGAAATCATGGACAAATATAGTAGCTATTTGGGATGAAAGCTGCGTCGTGATTCATTAATGATGAACAAACATGAGTTCAACTAACTTGTTCCTTCAGTAGTTCCTTCAGTTGTTCACATAGGTTTACAGAATTAACAGATATAGAATGTATCAAATGTAAACAAATGTAACAAATACAGTAACTGCTTGGGATAAAAGATGCATTATGATTCATTAATGATGAACAAACATGAGATCAGTTTTTAACTTGTGTTATTCGTAGCTTGTTACTTCAGTAGTTCACAAAGCTTTACAGAATGAACAGAAGTAACTAATGAATAAACAAATGTAACAAATATAGTAACTGGTTGGGATAAAAGATGCATCACAATTCATTATGATGAACAAACATGAGATCAGTATATAACTAAGACTTAGTTTGTGGTTAATTAATACATAATTAATTGGATAATACTATATTATATGCGCTCCCTCAAGTAAAGTTACCCCTCTTGTTTTTATGCCTCATGGGAGATACCATCAGTGAAATGCTGCTCACACTCCCAGAAGTTATAAAAATGATAAAGATATTTTATCTGCTGATCTGTCACGGTTATCTACAGTCTTACAATGCAGAGTTGCAGTCAGTTAAGTACCTTATAATAAGTGTCTTTAACATCCATCCATCCATCCATCCATCCATCCATCCATCCTTCTTCTAACCACTAATCCTGGTCAGCATCATGGGGGGGGGGGGGGGGGGGGAACC
>JAODKC010000002.1:22083782-22117568 GCA_026777985.1 Mormyrops attenuatus
CAGGGCAGATCTGCTTAGACTCTATGCTGTATATACTCAGGGCAGATCTGCTTTGACTCTATGCTGTATATGCACAGGGCAGATCTCCTTAGACACTGATGTATATACTCAGGGTAGATCTGCTTAGACTCTATGCTGTATATACTCAGGGTAGATCTGCTTAGACTCTACTGTATATGCACAGGGCAGATCTGCTTAGACTCTATGCTGTATATACTCAGGGTAGATCTGCTTAGACTCTATGCTGTATATACTTAGGGCAGATCTGCTTAGACTGTATGCTGTATATGCTCAGGGTAGATCTGCCATTGGCTTAAGTTTTCTGTTCCCCCATGTTCCCTTGTGAATATATCCCTCCTTGGCTTAAGTTTTCTGTTCCCCAGTGTTCCCTTGTGAATAGATCCCTCCTTGGCTTAAGTTTACTGTTCCCCAGTGTTCCCTTGTGAATAGATCCCTCCTTGGCTTAAGTTTTCTGTTCCCCAGTGTTCCCTTGTGAATAGATCCCTCCGTGGCTTAAGTTTTCTGTTCCCCCGTGTTCCCTTGTGAAAGGTCTCCTTTGTCTCAGCGTCCCTGTTCATACAAATGAGCAGCTCCAAATTAATTTGACTGTAAAGAGGGGGTTTCCTCACAGTGGAAGGAAAGTGTTTCTCAGGCTCCTTTTACGTGACATGTAAAGGACAAAAAGCTGGAAATAAAATGAGGGGTAGACATGAACTGTGTCTCCAATTACGTGGAGTGAGCCCAAATACAAACTTCCCTCATTGTCTAGGATTACCAGAAAGTCGCGGAAGTGAAGACGGGGCGGATGTGGCGAGGGCCAGCCTGGTGCCGGGACACTGGAACTTCAAAGTGACAGGGTGCAGCCAAGAGCGGCCAATCTCGGAGACCGAGGAGGGAAGGTGGATGAAAGGCGGCTTGTGTGCGAGAAGGATACTCTGGCAGAGGAGCAGAAGAGCAGATGGCGTGGGGCTGACAGACACGAGCACAGCGATGAGAGAGGAGCTGGGGGCCGTGGGACACGCTGGACTTCCCAAGGCAATCAGGACCCAGAATTTCAACCTGGGATTTGATTTGAGGATAAGGAAGATGGGCCCTGCTGGTCAGAGCCGGAACGTCAGAATGACTAACTGCTACGGGAACGATGACATGCACCCTTTTCCAGCAAAAGGCCACCGTTTTGTCAATATGGCATCAATGGTGCACATTTATACAGCTACTCAGTGATTGCAATTGTTTATATAGTAAAAGTCCAGTGCTATCTCTATTTTATTTGCACATATACCATCTGCTAATTTATTATTATTATTTTAAATAATATACATCTATTTACTTAATATTCCATACTATTCTCTTTGTCAGAATATTCCATTTGTGTGCTGTGTACATTTAAATTTGATTGCACTGTGTTTATTTTGTTTGCACTATGTACTGTCTTTGCACTGTGTTTATTTTGTTTGCACTATGTACTGTCTTTGCACTTTGTTTGCTTTGCACTATATGTGTGTTTGTCTGTGCTCTATGTACCTCACTGCTGTTTGCACAAGAATGTCCCCTCGGGATCTAAAAAGTTTATATTAACTTATAAGTCGGGAGAAAAACCTCACAAAGATTCTGAAGCACACATGTTCTAGACAATAAACCCAGACGTTTGTAAAAGACTTTGATGAACAGCTTCTCACTTGTCATCTTTAAAGTACATGGGTATCCCATCGAGACGAGCTCCTATGGGAAGACCTTGGGAACAAACAGAGTGCTAATGTCACCTCTTTCCACAAGCACATCAAAACTTTTGCGTGCATTCCTGCTTAAAATATCAGCGGTAGTAAGCCGCTCTTTCCCTGTGGAATCTTCCACAAGGCCGTGGATCTGACATGCGAGCATTAATGCCGCGCTAATCGCTCTGTTGAAAGGGGGGGGCTTCAGAGGGAATAAAACAGCGGCAGAGGTGTTGATGCCCGGTGTTATCACAAGCCGACATAAAAAACGCGAGAGGATTAGTGTCTCATAGCCTGATGGAAAAGCAGAAGAATGTGGACGGGGAAAGGAATCTTACTGCTAAAACTTTATTTTACCTTTTAGCACAGAAGGGGTGGCTGATTGAACCTGAGTAAATGCTCCCCACTGAGTATAGTAAGAAAAGTCATCTTCCACACCCTCATACTACTAAAGAGGGGGTAAGTGCTTCTCTCATGGTGACTTTCTCCTCGTTGAGCCTCAGTGAGGCGGGAGTCAGCATGTAGGACATCGAATGAGCTATTCCTCTTGTCTTCATTAAGCACACGAGACCTCATAAATGAAAATATAGCTTTAAGGCAGGCGAGTAACGAGATAGAGAGCACGTAACGAGGGAGATAAGGGGATGAATAAGAAAGTGATCGAGGGCACCAGTGTGTCTCAGCTGTAGGAACATCAGTCATTATTATGGTTACACTTCCACTTCAATGTTATTTTGAATGTCTGGGTCCTGTTTACTCAGATGTCTGTAGTCATCCATAGCAGTGTTTGTTTACTTTACTGTTCAGCTCATTTCCAAAAAAATATGCGAGGCTCTCCTTGCCTGAATCTGCAGACCACGGTGATGATATTAAGCACCTGTCGGGTTTGGTTTGACTGAGCGTGTGCGCAGGTGAGCTGGCTGCCGTGGAGGTGGGGTAGGGAGTAAGGGAGGGAGCGAGAGAGGAGGAGACAGAGCTGGGGGGGTAGAGGGGAGCAGCGCTGGAGGCCAGCATTCCTCCCCTTACATGCGGGAAGTCCAAGGAGCCTAACCGCTTCTCCAGATGTGCTTTGATGGGACGCCTGGACTGCAGGCTGGACTCCACAAGCAGAGGTGTGCGCTCCGTCAGTCCACCCTCCAACCCGGATCGGCGTGCTTGGGTCCAGAGCGGCACGACCCCGACTCCCTGCAGGCTGGAGCTGACACTATACCCACGCGGTACGCTAACAAGTAGCATCTCCATCTACTGCCTCCAGAAAGTGCCGTCGCTTCACCTAAAGCTACTAGGTAAGACAAGTGATGTTCGGAAAACCGATTCTTATCAGCTGTCACCTTACCATTTATATAAATAATGTCCCTAAAATTTTGTTTTTGGTTATGTGACTGGTTATAATTATTAAGTAATTTATCTTATCTAACTGGAAGAGATACACTATACTGTTACTACTTCAGACAGCTTAGTATGAAGAAGTAAAGCCTTTTAATGTATCCATACATCTATTGTTAAATTCCAAATGGTGTTTCAAATTAGTACATTAGTATTAAGTATTAATCAACTGATGCAAATATCATAACTCAGTGGAAACTAGTGCTTTTCCAAGGCACAGTTTAATTGACAAAATAAATGAAGTTTATTCCATAAAAAGATAAATGCAGCTTGTGTAATGAGCAAACCACATGTTAACGCACAAAGGTCTCTTGTTGAAGGATAGTTTTATTCTGTGGTTTTCAGTACGTGGGCTTATGTCCAAAACTGAGGTCTGCTCTGTATCGAGCTTGTCCTTATCGCTCGGGTTTGTAAAGGAAGCCTTCAAAAGCCAGTGGGGGCGTCAGCTGCCAGAGATCACTCAGAAAACAGAAAAAAACAGGAGCTGTGAAGATAATACACGTTACATAAAAGAACCATATGTTCATCAACATGTTACACGCATGTGTGGCTGTGTTTCAAATCAGGGGGCTCGAGCGGGATTTCGTCTTCAGTCGCGGGTCATGTGAAGTTTGTTGAGGATGCCATTGGAGCATATGGCTGTGATTCGGGAATACCGGGAAAAGCCTTTTCCACCCGTTTGAGTCACGGTTAGCCTAGCAGCCCTTAGCGGTGATCTGCCCTATGCAGTCTGTGGAAAACTCTGCCTGGCTCCAGCTACGGTACGCCATGTCCTCAGGGGGGCACTGGGAAGAGGGGAACAGAGGTGTGGGTGAGGTATTAATGGGTCTGGAGCATAGGAAGACTAAACACATACACAGACAGGCACACTCTGAGTGTCCCTCTCTCTCTCTCTGTCACACAAACACCAAGCTTTGGTGTTTGTGTGACATGATGGATAAAACAAAAATCCACATGGAGAAAGGCCTAATCACTGTCAGGCTTCACTGAAAACTGTTTTGACTGAACCTTCTAGAGGACGGATTCTTCTGCAACAGGACTGGAGACCTGCCTCATTCTTTTCTAGGTCTTGAGGGGCCAGGTCTGGAAAAGCAACATTTCCAAGCAGATAAGCAGAGAAAGTCATGCAACATATCTCAGCAACATGGTGGAAACCTGCAAAGACCATATGTCACGTCAGGTCAGACCTCCAGGGTGAGAAGGAGATGGCAGGGAGCCCAGGTCCATCGAGGACCTGTGGATGCTCATTGAATTAACAAAGCTGTTAGAGGTTCACATATAAATTCACATAGAAAACAATCACCAGCAGGAAGTTAATCCAAACAATACATTTCTCCATAAAACTCATCTTTTACATGAATTTAATTTTTATGCTGTATTTTTTTTCCAACAGTTAGTTCTATTGATGCCTCTTTTTCTGCCTGAATCGATTAGACATTAAATCTGAATAGGAGCCACACCACTACACCCAAAAACCATTCGGTCCATTCGGCATGAATCACATCAGCCCTCCCCATGATTTGCAACAATTTTGAGTTAATCTCACTCACAGCTGGGCCAGGTAGGGGGATTCATCCGCACCTCCTGGTCGTTATTTTGGCTGGACTGAAGCAGTTATTACTCTGCCTTCCAACTCTAAAATGATTCCCTCTCTGCTGTGAGCTGAAGCCCTATGAAGTTGGATCATTATCCATACAGCCTACCCTCCAGGGAAATTTTTCAGCGCCAAGGAAGAGCTTTACTTGTCATCTGCGTCGTAAAGAGTTTTAAATATTATTATTTTGAAAGCCAGAGGCATGCGTGTGCAGGCAGGACACGGAATTAAGGTCACGAATTTTAGGAGGTAAATATTTCAGCTGCGATTTGCCTTGCCTGGACTCAATGGCTCGGAGCACAGGACCTAAAACAACATTTCCTCCGGGGGCCCCAGGAACAGGTGTGCCAGACCAGAGTCCTGAGAAGTGGGGGGTGGGGGGGGGCAGGTTTCTGACAACACATGAAACTAACTGGCGAAAGGCTTGCAGATGAAGATTGATGCATCCAGTACAACTGGCACCAACACAGAGCTCGAGAATGTAGTTCAAAGGAAGTTGAGTAGCTGAAGGGCATCTAGCAGGATGATTTCTAAATTTAACTGAAATCCTTGAAATTGGGAGTATTGCTGTTAGACCTACAAAAGAAACTAAACAATAAACAGTTGCAGCAGTTACTGCTGAATAAATGTACATTATTAAGAACGCCCCTCCCCTCCAGGCCTCAGCGAGCCTGGAGCCTATCCCACTATCCCAGGAAGTACTGGACACAAGTCAGGAGGCACCCTTGATGGCATACAAGGCCTCCTCAACAGACCTCCTTTTCTCTGCAAAATAAAATGTGCACATGCTACAATAATGTTACAATTGGTAGCATGGAGCAACATGGGATGCAGATCAGAACTTGTACGCAAAGTGGCTAATTTAAATCCCACCTGGGCGCCTCATGTTGCAGCCATGAGCCAAGTGATGTAGCTGGTTATTACTCTGTGGGTCAATTTGGCCTATTTCAGTTCATAACCTTATAGAGCTACAAAATGATCTCTTCATTTAATAAAATTAGATCATGAGCTCCACCGGAGCGTTTGGACTCTATAGTGTGTTTTGTGCAGACTTGCGCATACAAAGAGGATCTTGCAGGTAATTTTTACCTGCAGCCTTCTGGGGTGTTTACAATTCAGAGAATGTCTTTTGTGGCACTTTAACTGCAGAATTTATTTGAGTTTGGAGTGGTTCTACCTGAGGTTTCTCTTTGTCCACCAGTTCACTCTTGGACTGACAGTGGGTTCAGTATGATCCTCTTCAGGATGGTTACCGCAACAAAGACGGCGTAGACTGTTAGTTTATGATTCAATCCAAGATGAGCTGCTAGCTTCATTTTTTTTACCTTTGTAGTTGTGTGTGTATATATATGATATTGCAAAGAATTTGAAGCCTTTTTCCGGCTTAGATGGTTTTCAAGATTCATTATTGTCATATGTTCAAAATACAGTGTTCAAAGTACAATGAAATCCTTCATTGAATGCCTTCTCCACAAACTACCGACACTTAACAGGACAGTGCAACATATGATACAATACAAAAAACACTAAATACAAAATACTAAGTATTACAAGATATCTAACAAAATATAATTCAGCACGAGGTAGTAAGGTGATATGTGGTAGAGCGTAGCAATACAAAGTGGCACTGTGAGTAGAATATAGAGAATGCCGCAGCAGTGTTACAGAATCACCAATAAAATATGTATACATAGTGCTTTGCTTGTCTTCTTGAAAATACGATAAACTTCACTAACGTTTATCTTTGATAACTCATGGAGGCAGTCAGTATACGAGTAAAACATTTAAGTTAGCCTAGCATGTCACATACTGGTGTTTTGGTAGGAGATAAGCACTCTCTCAGAGGAAGCTTCAAATGCCAGTGAAGAAAGGGACTGCTCAGCTGCCACGGCATCTGTTTGAAAAGGAGATATTGTGGCTAAAGAAGGCAGAAAGACGTGTGGGGTGACGGTAATTCTGCAGACTAAAGTCACGCAACAGGGCCTCTACAAATAATTATATATTAATAAATTGGATTTTACCAATACAAAGATGTTATAAATGATAGAAATGATATATCCCTTCCCAAATTGTATCTGGTCCATACTTTTTTAACAGTGGATAAATTTCATGTCATATCCAGGATGTCTCATTTCAAAAGATCTGGTAGAGATCCAGCCTCTCAAATCATAAAACCATTTGTAGGATGACTGCCCCCTATTGGCAGAATGCACCAAACAAGACTCGTTTATGATCTTTAAAATGCAAGGTGAAGTTTATCTGAATATTTACATTGCGTGGGTAAATGACTTGGAATATAATGAGTTTTAATCATTTTAATAATTGTCCAGAATAATAAGACAGTAAATTCCATCAATAGCAGGTGTAAATGAAAAATAATCATCATACTAATCATAATCATAATAATTAATATTGATAATTGGCAGTCATGCATGCAGTGGGGTGTGTCATTCCAGGTGCGATGACATCGTAAATGTGAGTGAAAAATGATGGCTCCCACATGCGTTTCCATTGGCTGGGCGGCAGTGGCACTATTCACCTCGCTATTGGCCACCTCCCTCGCTCTGCACCCCTGTCCAAGGTCCTGCAACTGCCCCGGACCACGGGAGGTACACTGTACCTTCCGCCACCTCCTGTCCGTCCCGCCCAGCTTACCTGAGGACACAGAGCGCATCAATTTGGGGTAGGCCACACCTCCTTCACACCGCCATCCAATCAGGGCTGACTTTAAAGTACAGTTTAGGGTTAACTGTGGATAAAATATTTCACATACTGAAATGAATGGTTTTTATATCTGGAAACAGAAACAGGTTGTGAGACAGACTTTGCTCTTTGTTTACATTGATGGATGCCAAACATGCCACCAAGGGGGAATATCCGACCTCTACCTGTAAAAGAGAAACCATTTTGTCAAGCATCCATGACGAAGTTAGCTAATAAAGTCATCGGTTAGGAAGTCTTCACTCTTTTCACTGCCAGACTGTGGGGCCACACCCTGCCTGTGAAGCTCTGCCCAATCGCGCTCAGAGTTTGAAGCGTACAGCCTATATCGCTGAAGGGGAAAAGACTGCACTCCTGTTTCCAGGGTGGGGTGTTTAATAATGCTCACTTAATCTTTGAGCTCCTCTGCCTTCCAGCCACACCCTTCACTTAACTGCATTTGGCCCTCCCAGTTCAGGCAGGTCCACACTTTTATGGGCTGCTGGTTCTAATGTTTACAGTATAGTAATGCAGCCAGTGCCGTGTGACATAATTAACATTTATAGATCTAACATGAGGAAAAAAGACTGACTGTCCCACACTGTATATGTGTCAAAGGGGTTTGAAAGACAGACACATGATTATTCTGCCACATTAATGCATACAGTGCAACGATAGTGTTGGTCATAATCTACAATGCAGGTCCTGAAAGTGCCCAGTTCAGTGTGTTACCATAATTTACAATGGGAGGTCCTGAAAGGGCACAGGTCACTGAGTTATCCATAATCTAATGCACGTGAGGTAACAGCCCTCTGCCCACAGCTACAACAGCATCCAGCTGGTAGGTGCTTCTGACTTCACCAAGCTCCCACGTGTTGAGATGCTCATGCTCCACGGAAATGACATCGTGTCTGTATCTTCTGGAGCCTTCTATAATCTGCGTTCGCTACAGGTATGGCCACCAGACGGGTACGAACAATGCCAGGAAAGCTTCTGGTCATGGTGCATGTAAATCTTACTACATAAACTGCCTTAGCTGTCCATCAGTATGTTAATTGCAATGCCAATGTGTTAATCAAATGTAAATGATACCTGTAATCTTATACACGAGTTCTTCCCAACCCGATTAATGGGGACCCCCAGACAGTCCCTGTCTTTGCGGACTCCCAGCTCCCGTACTGTCTGGGGTCCCTGAGTACCGGGTTGGGAAACGCTGTTATTCACCATAACCTCACTATAGGTAATGGTGTTGAAGTGGGTTAGGGTTAAGGATCTGTGTCCACCAGGTCAAGAGCTCAAAAACGGTAGATGACAGAATAAAATGACAGAAGAAACCCAGTTTCCCCATGTAAAAATAAAATACTACTGCTTAATTTTATTTAAAATTATTTAAATAAAATTGATTAAAAATGTACAGTGTCCAGCTCAGTGACTTTTTTATCACTTTGTATTCTGTTACTGATGTAGTGTGGCTTCCCACCTATGACAGTTTTGTATTAGAACTGAGATCAATGTCGCGTTTTTCTTTTACTTGTGGAGTGATGGGGAGTGTTTTACAGCAATCAAAATACACATGATCTGGATGTGAATAACGTGCGGTTCTGCCTAAACTTGCTGTGCCTCCCCCTAGATGCTGAAGCTGAGCTATAACAAGCTGAAGCACCTAGACTCCGGCATGTTCCAGGGACTGTCGGGCCTGGTGCGGCTGCACCTGGACCACAACACCATCGAGTCCATCGAGCCACTCTCCTTCAGCGGCCTCATCTCCCTCAAGCTGCTGCAGCTGGAGGCCAACCGACTGCGGGAGCTACACCCCCACACCTTCATCACCGTCTCTTTCCTGGGCACCTTCTGGGGCTCTGGGCTGCGCCACCTGCACCTGTCCGACAACCAGCTGGAGTTCCTGCTGCCCGAGACCCTGCAGCACCTGAACAAGCTGGAGGTCCTCTCCCTGCATGGCAACCCCTGGGCGTGTGACTGCCATCTGCAATGGCTCTTAGAGTGGCACAGTAGGAATGATGGTACGATGTATCTATTAGCATCTATTTGCTGCCTCTTAGCTAATTTTATTAAAAGCAACAAAAATGGTTATGTGAGGCTCACTGGGTTGGGACACTGTGCCTGTGATTGGAAGGTCGCTGGTTCAAATCCTAGTGTCGGCAGAGTGATTTTACTGCTGGGCCCCTGAGCAAGGCCCTTAACCCCCAAGTGCTCCAAGAATTGGTGGACCCCATTTCCTCAAAAAATATATGTCGCTTTGGATAATGGCATTTGCTTTGTAAATGAATGCGTCTATCAGCTTTTTATTACCTAATTTTATTATGTAAACAGGAAAAAGAGTCAGCTTTACATTATTAGGGACCATTCAATTTAAAGGGGCAGTACACCCCAAAATCAAAACAACATATCTTTCAGATATGCTGTAGGGCTATTTATCCATCTAGATTGTTATGGTGAGAATTTCCTAATTTTGGAGACATTGGGCGTAAAAATGCCAGTTTGTGCTTAAATGTAATGGGAGTGAACGGCTGTCTGTCTGTGGTTATGAAATCGAAAGAAATACATTTGAAAAACTCAACAGCAATGTTGCTTATGAGAAATATTAACCCGGTTATTCAAGATAAGCCACAGACCTTACAGTGCGTACTTTATTTCTTTCTACCGAACTCCACACACCAGCCATACCACTGTGCAGAAGTTCATGCTCCTGACAATGTGAGCTGATGTGAACATCAATGGCATTCTTCACGGCTGAGCTCCAACGTTAGCGGGCTCAGTGGTGCTAGGTGAGCTAACAGTATCGAGCTATAATTCCTATTAACTAAGATAGTATTGTTGCTATTTGTTTGTGCTGATAGCTGATGCTAACCAATACTGCTAGCTCACCTAGCGCCACAGAGCTACCTAACATTAAAATTTACCCGAGGAGGCATTGCTGTTGAATTTTTCAAATGTATTCTTGGCACTTTAACCACCACAGAAAGAATACATTCAGTGCCGTTATGTTCTACGGCTGATACCTCCAGAACTAGGCAACTTTCACCACAACAATCTAGATGGATAAACAGCCCTACAGCATATCTAAAACATATATATATTTTTTTTCGGGTGTACTGCCCCTTTAAACATTTTCAGGTTCAAGTATTGTACCATTATAAGTAATTTGGATCATAAGGAAATACCGGTCTTTGTATATCTGTCTCTCTCCTCACAGGGGTGATTAAGTGCAAAAAAGAGCGCAGTTCCAGCCTGAGCGAGAGCTGTGCCATTTGTCGCACCCCCCAGCACCTCAACGGCAGCCACATCTTCCAGCTCTCCACTAGTCAGCTGCCCTGTGAGAAGCCCATGGTGCAGTCCCCGCTGAAGCTGCGGGATGCCGCCATTTGGGAGGACACTGAGCCTGATCTCCCCTACACCAAGGACCTGGAGCCACCCCTGGGGCAGCTCACCTTCGTGCTGTCTGACAGCCATGAAAACCGGGCACACGTCAGCTGTGCGGTGAAGCGGCCAAGTGAGGCCTCCACCGTGGCTTGGGAGAACCTGAAGATGCCCGGGTGGGTGGCAGTCAACGTGACCCTGGCCAGCCAGCTGGAGTGCGAGATCGACCGAGACGAGCTCCAGAAGCTCTGGAAGCTCGTCGCCTACTATTACGAGAGCCCGGCGATATTGGAAAGGGGTCTGAGGCAGGGAAACACTACAAGGACCACGTTTCAGTATTCCCAGATGGCAAATGAGGACTCGCCCTACTTCACTGAGCTCAAGGGCCATCTAATGGCGGAGCCAGCTTGGCTGCTGCAGCCAAGGGTCACTCTGCAGCTTAACAGACGCAGGACCACAACAAAAAAACTGGTCCTGAACTTCTCCACCTTCATCTCACAGCACACCAGTGGCCATGAAGACAAAGGGGCTGACATGTACACCTGGGCGATGGTACAACGGGGAACCCCTGGGAGACTGCAGGCTGTTCTGGAAGGTTCTGACGTCAATCTGGAATGTAAAGTCATCGGTACTGGAAGAAAGACTGTGCAGTGGATGCTCCCAGATCTGTCCATTCTTAACACTTCCCATGAGAGACTGGAGGCGTCAGAGGATGGAGTTTTAGTCATAAAAAGTGCAAGTATGTCTGACTCTGGTTTGTACCACTGCCTCGTGCAGACAACCAGTGATGTGGATGCTGTCTCTTTCAGGCTGACAGTGCGGGAGCTCTTGCTTAGTCCTGATTCGATGAATGGTCAGTCGATGTCTGTGGAAAGTGGAGGAATCCTCACTCTCCCCTGCTCTGTTTCTTCAGTTCAGCCCAGCAAAATCAGCTGGTTCCTGCCTGGAAATCAGATCTTGCACCCTTCACCACGACATGACAGAGTTTATGTAGCTACAAATGGCACACTGGTCATTAAAAGGGCAGCACAAGAGGATGCAGGAGAATATAGCTGTTTGGCATCTAATCTGTATGGGGCGGACATGCTGTCTCACCGTGTCACGATCATGGGAGATAAAGACACAGAATCTCAGAGTGTAGAGCTGACAGGAAGTGCCCCTCTCAAGAATGTGAAATTTCCTACAGAGGACTCTGAAGATGAAGGTTCGGGTTCCTGGACAACAGGACGCCTGATTCCTACACCGGCGCCTCGCAGAACGAGTGGAAAGCATCATGGTTCCGGCCGGAGTTTCAGTCAAGTTAACAGGGGGGTGAACTTCAAGGAGGGAAAGAGGAAGTTAAACAAGTCTGTTAAGGAGCTTGACCCTAACCGTTGGGCTCAGATAATAGCTAAGGCTCATGCTAAGGGCTCAACTAGCACACAACCTACTTCTGTGGCATCTACAACAGAGAAAATGACAGCTACAAGTAAAATGAGTACTGCCACTACTCCCACTCCAACAACCGCTTCAACCACTATAACCCCAACTCTTTCCACTACTACTCCCACTATCATAGCTTCTGTTATTACCACTCCAAGTCAGGAGAGCACATCAGATGAATTCACTACCACAATACCCACTTATTTTGACAGAGATTCAAATATTCCTAAACCAACTTCGTTAAATTTTGTTGCCATTACTTATACTGGTAGTAGTCATGTGACTCTTTCCAGTCAGCAACTGGTAGCACAGCCTGAAAAATCAATGGACCAACGTCCAACAGAGGGCGGGGCAAAACTACCCTCCAATTCCTTCACAGGAAACAGACGGAGACTTCCATATAGACGAAGGAGACCGCCCCAGAGAAAGATTCAGCCAATAAATTCAAACCCCTTGAAGGGTAAAGCAGAGAGCAGTCAACAAGTTCCTTCAAACACAACCAGAAACACTGACAGGTCAGACAAATATAGAAAATATGAAAATAATGCAACATTGCCAAGGGCATCAATAGCTGTTGATAGATCAAATGAACAGGTTAAAGTACCTTCAGATCACCAGCTTCCTCCAATAACAGAGGAATCTGCTGATAGTGAGCTACTAACCCCAACAGTAGGAAGTTTACAAAGCATTCATCAGTCTGTTACAGGTAACGCTGCCATCGGTACAACTGTATCAGAATATATGCCATACATTACTGCAGAACCAAACCAGAGGAAGAAGGCAGAAGGTACTATGGTGTCATCTGAAAAAGATAATAATGAATTTACATGGAAAACCACCACGGAACCCACGCCTATTCGGTTTAACTCCCCTGGAAACATCAAACCCCTACCAAAGCAAGATAGAGTCTCTGCATCTCCAGCTACGACACACATGGTGTCATTGATGGAGCAAATGGGTTTGTCCAACAAAAGTGATCCAGCCATGATAAATAAGTGGAAAGACTCCCATAATACAGGGAGTCAATGGGATAAGGATTCCACAGTATCTAAATCTAAGACACACCATCCTCCAGCAGCTCCTGTCAACCACCCCTGGTCCAGGCAGCAGCACGTTCACAAAAAGGTTCATATTCCAAACACACAGCCGCCCTCCGCTTCCACCTTCTCCTGGGCTCACTGGGCTCGACTCACCCCCTGGCCCCCGGTTTATAATTCACGCCTGTATCCTTCCTCTGTGCACAGACCCTGGAATTACCTTCACCCAGTCGGCAGGGACGATGGGGTGACAAACCGGCCAGGAATTACTGCTCAGACTGTCAAACCAACAGCTTTCCCATCAGAATCGGGCCCAGCTCAGACATCACGGCCCCTTATAAGCCCCTCAGTCAGCAGAACCAGAGACTACTGGCTCTTAAGGTTCAGAAACAGACATAAGCAATCGCAGCTCGATGCCCGTCGCCTTTCACAACTAGGGAAGATCATCACACCTAAACCTAGGGTCAGTTCTCCTACCCCAAAACCATACGAGGCTCCTGTTACCCCAAGAAGCCACAGTACGGTGGCCCCCACGCCGTTTCCTTCACACACAAACAGGCCACATCATACGGCCAGTGTTTTGTATGGCAGCCGGTGGCACTACCACCACGGGGGCCCCAGAATTTTGAGCACTGCGCTACCCTTCCCTCAGCTGATGGGCAATGGGGTGAAGCCGAGGATAACGTCAGCTAACGTTGTTAGCATCTCAGCCCTGGCCGAGTCGGACGTGGTGCTGCCCTGTGAGTCCATGGGGGACCCAAAACCCATGGTCTCCTGGACCAAAGTCTCCACTGGTAAGAACATCAGCATATCTTTGAGATATCGTGCACTAAAATGAGTAAGTTCAACAAAACTATCACGGATTAGCTATCGTCGCAGATAATTTATTTGTCAATTATATAATTGTTTAATATTCTATATAAATTATCTTTTACAGCTAGTTTTTCAACCAATTCTTCTCTATGGCACTTTCTGCCTCTTCAACGGGGAATCACCAGACAAGGGCTTTACGTAACCCATTAATCTCTGTCACGATGACCTCATTGATTGAGGAGAAACTAATGAGATTCAAAATAAAGCGACACCACGCTCATCCTCTCTCCCTCATTAACAGGTGCCACCATTCAAGAGGACACAAAACACGGGCAGAGGTTTGAGGTTCTGAGGAACGGCACGTTTGTGATCCAGAATGTCCAGCTGCAGGACAGAGGGCAGTACCTCTGTACGGCGCAGAACAAGTTCGGATCGGACCGAATGGTGGTCACGCTAGCAGTGCTGACTCAACCTCCTAAAATCGCAGCCCCGGCTTCCAAAGATGTATCCGTATACCTGGGAAGGCCTGTCAGCCTGGACTGTGTAGCAGGGGCGAGGCCCAAGGCTCAGATCTCCTGGCTCCTTCCAGACCGCACATTTGTGCGTGAAGACTCTCCCTCAGATGCTGCAGCCACTCTACTCTTAACCAATGGCACACTGATGATCCCGGCAGCCAACTTCTCCAGCAAAGGGGACTACAAGTGCATCGCAAGCAATGCGGCAGGGGCGGACACAGTGACCTACCACGTGCATGTGGCTGCCTTGCCACCAGTTATCAAAGGGGAGGCCTCGGAAAACATCAAGATGAAGGCAGGCTGGGATGTCTACATGCACTGCACAGCTAAGGGAGAACCCCTACCTCTCCTCAAGTGGACTATTCCAAGTGGGGAGCAGATCAAGCCATCCCAATTCCTCGATGGCCGCCTCTTCGTCTTCCCCAATGGGACGCTGTATGTGAGAAGCAGCTTGCCCGCCGACTCCGGCAAGTACGAATGCTATGCCAACAATGCGGTGGGTTCCTCCAAGAGAGCGGTACAGCTGGACATCAGACAGGAGTCCTCCAGCCCCCGGCACAATCCATCCCAGCAGCACCGAGTAACAGCCATGTATGGTTCTACGGTGTACTTACACTGCCCTGAGTCGATGAGCAGCCAGCGCGGTGCCCTCTGGAGGCTGCCCTCCAAAACGCAGCTAGATCATCGCTACAGGTATAAGTACAATGCTTAGTGTTTATGATGCAATAATGTTTGTATGTGGGTTCTTACACACCTACAAAAATTTACCTTTGAACACAATGAACATGTATATTTTGCTTCTGAAAGCAAAAAATGTCACGATAATCCAAAGGTGTTTCAGAACACAACAGTCCTGAACAGAAATGCAGTTAATGTTCCTCTCAGTCTGGCAGCAGTTGGCATCTCACAGGTGAAGCCTAAACACAGTAAATGCCCACCGGCGGTGCCACCAAGTACCAAATACGTACCTAATTAATGTGCGTTGCGAGACTGCGAATCATAATAAATAAATCTGGATTCAGTGCATAAAAATACACTTGGAAATAATGGGACACGAGCGTTCACTAAAATTCACCTGAAACAGCTTGATCTCCTCTCTACATACCCTCATTTACAGTCAAGCAGCATAATCAGTACTAACTACAGAGTCAATAAGCACTTTTGAATTTGTAGTAGTCTGTTATTAAACATATAACAAAGCGACAGAACATAACCGCAGCATTAATACTGGCTTCTTAGGGACTGAGTCCGACTGAACTCTCAGACTCTCTTTCAAGTAATTTTTCTCTTCTCCATTTTCAGTACCTAGATTTGAATAAACCTATTTTTCAGTTTTAAAGAATAACCACCAATCACACGCTGGAATATATTTTGGAAGGCTTTTTGTTCTATTTAATACAAATAATGGATGTTCTTTCTAGATTTTATAAATGACGCTTTAATATAAAGATCGTTCCGATTTACCATCAAGCCCTTTCTTAATGACGCTCTTGTGTGAATCTCTTTTCAGTCCTGAGAGACCGGTAACTGCCTTCCCCAATGGCACACTCAGGATCCAGCAGCTGACAGACAGGGATGCGGGGACCTACTACTGCATATTCCAGAGACCCAATGGAGAGGAGATGGAGCTCTTCCTGGTCGAGGTCCTCATGAAGTCACCCAAGATAGAACACTTAGGCACAGCTGCAAAGAAAGTTGTGTACGGGGCCAATTTCCAAGTTGACTGTGTAGCCTCAGGCCTCCCAGATCCGGAGGTGTCCTGGACTCTGCCAGATGGCACCATGATAAGCAATGCCCTCCAGTCAGATGACAGTGGGACACGATCTCGTCGCTACATAATTTTTGGGAATGGTACACTCCTGCTGCAACAGATGGGCAAGGGAGATGAGGGTGACTACACATGCTATGCTAAGAATGAGCTTGGGGAGGATGAAATGAAGGTTAGCATCAAGGTGGTCCAAGACTCTCCCAAGATCTTGTCCAAGGACGAGGGGTCCCACTGGGGTCAGCTTGGCAAGCCAACCTATCTGAAGTGTGAGGCTAGAGGTGACCCTCCTCCCACAATTATATGGATTTCACCAAGAAATGACATCATTGGATCTCTTTCCCCCAAGTACCAAATCTTAGATGATGGTACCCTAGTAATTAAGCAGGTAGGTTTAGATGATCGGGGAAAGTATGCTTGCCTGGCCAGGAACTCAGGAGGAGATGATATTAAAAATGTGAGACTTGAGGTAGAGGCAAAGAAGCCACACATAAACGGCAAAGGGGGACAGACTAGCATGAATGTTTTGGCAGTGTCTTATCAGACACAACTTCTGGATTGCAAAGCAGAGGGTATGCCAGAACCAGCCATCATCTGGACCACATCTCATGGGATCTCATTGCCAGCTCCTTATCAAGGTGGTAGGTTCCAAGTACATCAAAATGGGAGCCTGGAGCTACGAGGTTTGAGAAAGACAGATGAGGGTCGCTTTACATGCCTAGCAAAAAACAATATTGGCGAGGCATCCTTGCAGATTGACCTTGAAGTGGCATCTCTTGCTGAAAAGCCAAGCTTTGCAATCCCAAATATTGAGGTTCTACCCCTTAAGGCTGATGGAAAGGACATTGTCCTGAAATGTCTTGCCCGGGGCAAGCCAGTCCCAGAATATGTGTGGGTGCTACCCAATGGCACAGTACTGAACCCAGGCACTAGACTTCAACGTTTCCTTCACTACCAAGGCAACGGAACTTTGCGAATACTGCAGTCGACGACAACTGACAAAGGAGTCTATCGTTGTTTAGCCAAAAATGTAGCAGGACAAGCAGAGAAGCGCTACTCCCTGGAACTAGGTAAGAAACCCCAGATCCGGGGAACATCTGGACCAGTAAAGATTTCCTTCGGCCAGAATCTAAACCTCCCTTGTCCTATCGATGCCTGGCCCCAGGCTACCATATCTTGGCTTCTACCCAGTGGCTTGATGTTGGAAAAACCTCAGGTCATTGGTAGAGTGACTGTCTTATCAAATGGCACATTCATTCTCAGAGACATCACCACATTTGATCGAGGCACCTACACCTGCAAAGCCACTAATATGTTTGGCTCATCGAGCATTTCCTACCCTGTAGCGGTGATGGTCTATCCCCCCCGCATCACAAGTGCGCCCCCATCCATAACGCGAGTGAACAGGGGATCATCTGTCATACTCAACTGCATCGCCGTTGGCACACCCAAACCTGACATCTCCTGGACTCTGCCTGGTCGGACAACTCTTGTTCCCAGCAACCGTTTCGCAGCACAGGGCAGCATCCATATGACGGTGGAAGGCAGCCTGGTGATACAAAAGCCAGTGCTCATGAACTCAGGGATTTATAAATGCAATGCAAAGAACGCTCTGGGAACAGACTTCAAAGCTACATACCTTCAAGTCATATGAGCAGTGGGCCTTAACTTACCTTTCAGCCAGAAATCAAGAGCTGAATTTCATCCACTGGAAAAGAATCTTTAAGTCAAGTGTGCATTGCATCAGGTATCTACCCCAAGCTGATTTCTGTGCATATTCAAGAAACTTTACATAGCTCAAGAATCCACTGTCAGCGCCATTTCATTATTAATAACATTATGACAAAACCAGCTAATCAAAAGTTCAGCAAGGACTATCCTGAAAGTTTGTTTATCCTTTTATTTATGAAAGTACCAGTTTGTAAATATTTAATTATGTTATGCCATTCCCTGTATAAAAAACTCATTACATTTTCTTTTGTCTAAGGTAAACTATTTTTCCAAAAATATTAAGTATTAATTCTTTTTGTTATCCGTATCCCCTCACAATCACAAGTGATTTAATCGCATGTCTACTGTAACAATTAACATTGACGATAAACTCATTCAGTATATACTTTTCGCCGTCCTCGGCCCGTGACATGCTTTGAGATTTCATGCTTCGAAACAAACGCCCCTTTCATAGCCGCAGCATAACGGAGAGCTTTGTATGGTTTAAATAAGTAAGAATTGTTCCCGGGAGAATGTAAATAAGAAATACTAATTTGATGGAAAAAAAAAAAAAACTCAGCTGCCTCTTGGGTGTGATATTCATTTCCAAAACACTTTTTTAGAATATTCATTATGCCTATACTAGAACCGCCTGGTCACGTCATAAAGTAAAACATCAAACCTTATCCTGTCTGCATCTATATGAAAGTCATCTGAAGGACGGCCCTAGCTTTCCGTTACTAATGCACCAGTCCTGACCCCTTCATTTGCGCCATTTTGCATTATTTTAGCCAGCCGTGGTCGCGTGGGACACCTCGGTTTATTCTCGGACTGAGAATAACAGATGTACTTTGTAAAATTATTGTATTCTTTTAAGTTATCTTCGTCAGAGGAAATAACGAACTAACTGATCAATCCTAAAAAGGCTTTCCATTTCTTTTTATTATCATTAGTAGTATCGTTATATTACTATTATTATTATTAATAATAATAATAATAATAGCAACAATTATCATCATCATTATTAATAATTATTATTGTGGTTTTGTTATTATTATTATTATTATTATTATTATTATTAGCGGTCTCCCCATGTGAAATTTCCCTTTTGTGGATTCTGTGCTGGGGAGACTGGATGTGTATCCATGCCCCGTCCTGACCTAGCCCCCCCCCCCCCCGCTCACAGAAAGACCCGCCCACACCCGCCCGCCACCCCATAGCGCGCGATGGCAGAGGAGTCGCACGCAAACGGGGGCGGAACGGCTCGGTCCAAAGACGCGAACCTGGGCTCCTCGCTGGAGCTGGGCACGTCCCTTGACCAGAGTGTCCAAACCCGAATATTTAAAATTATTGTCATCGGGGACTCTAATGTGGGCAAAACGTGTCTAACCTTTCGCTTCACCGGAGGAAGCTTCCCGGGGAAAACGGAGGCGACGATTGGCGTGGATTTCAGGGAAAAAGCCGTGGAGATAGAGGGCGAAAAAATTAAGGTAAGCAACAAATAACGGGGGGAATAAAAGTGCATCGTCGCTTTGTTTTCCTCCTGTTTGTGGCAGAATGACACAATGCCGTGCGTTTTTTCTAAAGCCTATGTCCGCTTCCCGGACGCGGATGCCGCGTAGGTATTTGTGATGCTCCCAGTGTCTGACATGGGTGGGACCGGATATTAATTCAATCTAAGCGAAATTGATTCAATATTATGGCATCTTAAATAAGCGAGTCCTAGTACGTAAATTAGAAATCGGATCGTTTCTTCGCTTTCCAGAATTATAACGCGACCGCCGACTGCTTGCTAAACATATAAAAATGCTCTGGGATTATATCAAATTAACGTACGTACAGCCCTGAAGTACAGAGTATTATAGTTGGCCTGCATGTAAATCTGGTTGCATGTAAGAATCGCGTCTAGGCCGCGAACGTCGTGTGATTCGTGGTGAATTATTTATTTTTGTTTGTTTTTCAACCATCCCGATGGAAATAATAGGAGGAACTAATATCTTAATTTCGCAATTTAAATTTGGGACAAAGATTTAGCTGTGAAATAAATTTAGAAAGTAGGTAAGTGTGGGATAGTCTGCTGTTTGTCAAAGGACTGAAGATAACGTGGGAGCAGAAAGAGTCCTGAAGGAGGAAGAAACACTTTGATCTTCCGTGAACAGCAGAATGAGAGTCATTTTAGCATCTAATTAAGGTGTAATAAAAATAGACATGCTGTCACGCCATGGTATTAAAACCCACATTATTTCAGGATGCAGCATCATTTAAAATGCCCTGTGTACTACTGCTATCCTCTATTGAGCTACTGTCATTAAAGATCCATCCATCCATGTTCTAACTGGGGGGGTATTCATACAGTCAGTAGACACCTAGAATGAACAGCATGTACTCACTGAAGTAATTCCTGTTTAATTGCTTAAAGGTAGAACAGCAGTTCCACGAGTGTCCTGCCTCTGTCACCGGATATATATTGCTTGTGTCCCCTCTTGCTGTGTGTGACTTCCAGGTGTGGTTTTTCTGTGGACAGGTGCAGGTGTGGGACACGGCAGGCCAGGAGCGTTTCCGGAAGAGCATGGTGGAGCACTACTACCGCAACGTGCACGCCGTGGTCTTTGTTTACGACGTGACCAAGATGTCCTCCTTCCAGAACCTGAAGACCTGGATACAGGAGTGCAACGGGCACCGTGTCTCACCCTCCGTACCCAGGGTCCTGGTGGGCAACAAGTGCGACCTGCTCGACCAGATCCAGGTGCCCTCCAACATGGCTCTCAAGTTCGCCGATTCCCAGAACATGCTGCTCTTCGAGACATCCGCAAAGGACCCCAAGGAGAGCCAGAACGTGGACTCCATCTTCATGTGTCTGGCTTGTCGACTTAAGGCCCAGAAGTCCCTCCTCTACAGGGATGTGGAGAGAGAGGACGGCAGATTAAAGCTCTCCCAGGAACCCAACCCCAGGAACGCCTGCCCGTGCTGAGGGGACCCCAAAGTCCGTCTTCTCTTGGTCGAGAATGGAAGAATCTCGTGTACTACGAAAGACGTGAAGAAACAAATTAGCATAAAGATCTCCTTCAAAAGGACGTGCCTGCGACTGGTCCTCCTTCTCTTTGTGATGACTTCTAACTCGCCTGTCTCCTCGGCCCCCCTCTGTCCTGCTCTCGATCTGTCACTCTCCTTTTGGCTGTTTAACTTCTGCTGTTAATCTCCTCCTGCCCTAGCAACCGACGTATGATCGTACTGCCTCTTCCTCTGTTTATGGCCTTCAGATGAAAAAGAGACACTGCCTAGCTGCTGTGTTCGAGGGCTGAGACGTTGGCTGCCGAATTCAGTATGGCCATCTCTCTGCCAAATGTGTTGCCTGTGATTTTTTTTTTTTAATTGAAAAAACTAAATGAAAAATTATCGCAGTCACAACAAAATATCAGCCCAGACTCCCAGGAGTGAAACTGTGCTGCAGGGGTATAGAACAATATTTCAGCAGTACAGGAACATCGTGTACCTGTGAAAACTCACCATCACAGCTAATATTCTCATCCAGCCTTCTGTTGGGGGGGCAATTTAGGGATGTCAACAGTGTAATGTAGCTGGCTGCCAAATATATGACTTTTGGGGAGATATTACTTCTGTAAGTATGGTTTAGTTATTACACATTTCAGCTATGTAGTGACCAGTGTTACACTGTATCCCAGGGCTGCCCAATACTCCTCTTGAAGATCTCCCACCCTGCAGAGCTCAGGCGCAGTCCTAATTTAACACACCTGATACAGATAATCAGACCCTTCAGGCACAGCTTAGTATTAGAGTCAGTTATATTAAAGCTAAGCTGGCTTTAATACTGAGACATTTCTGAAGGGCCTGATTATCTGTATCAGGTGTGTTAAATTAGGGCGGTGCCTAAACTCTGCGGGGTGGTACATCTCCAGGAGGAGAATTGGGCGGCCCAGTTCTAGCCATCATACAGCTGAATGAGTGGGTGAAACTCCACAGCAAACCGAAGGGAACAACCCAGGATGAGGCGCCAACCCATTGCAGGGCACACTTACACACCATTCTCGCCTAAGGGCGATTTGGTAACTCCAGCATGTTTTTGGACTCGGGGGAGAAACCGGAGTACCTGGAGGAAACCCCACGACTACACATTAGTTATTAGTTTAAAGCTCTTCCGTCGTGTGTTGATCTCCTCTGTTGTTTTCATAATCAGCTTTTCCATATCCAAAAGTGACTGACGACCGAAAATAGAGCCCGGTGCCTGAAAGTCTCGCCTTCTCTGAGAGTTTCAGCGTTAATTTTAACATCCGGTTCCGCATCAGCCTGTCATTAGCACAGCCTGCTTATTCTGCACGTGGCTGCTCAGACTATGACATCACACAGGAAGTGCGGAAACGTGTTCTGTCCTGACACAGGAAGTCTTACCTGTACTGTAACTGACTCAGAATCAGAGAGACCTGTCAGCTGAATCAGCCTTTGCAGAATCACAAGCAATAACACACATCAAGCATAAACCTCCATCCGTCCATCTACCGACTGCCTATCCTGGACTGGCTTGTAGGAAAAAGAGAGTTCTTCTACAGTGTTTCCCAAAGTGGGTGGCGTGAGTTTTCAGTCTGCAGGGGCCAAGCTGCGTCTGACTTTAGGGATACCTTTTACAGTAATCGCGTATTTTTGCCAGTAACCGCCACAGCCTCCCAGCATGTCTGGTGCCTTTAGGTAGTAATCCCCATTCTGCTTCTGACCAAAGCACAGGCAGATTTTAAGGTTATACCTTAAATTACTAATGACATCAGTATTAAGGGATGGGTTCTTAGGTGAGGTGTGTAAGTACTATGGGTCGATGAATATATATGCGTTTATCATTATGCGGTGACTGCAGGCCTTGGGGGTTTTGCTTGTCTGTAAATTTATGAGGGGTTCCGCCCTTCCTCAGAAGCACTCCTCTTCGGCAACATGCCCACTGCCAGCTGTCCGTCTCCTGCAGTACAGGAATAGTATGACTGCATTTGCCTTGTTTAGGTGGTTCAGTCAACCAACACAGTGACCTGAAACACACTCATCTCATTTGTTTAACCTTCCAGTAATGCCCTTAGATGTACCTGAATTACATCCAATAGTGTGCTAGTCTCTAATGACTCACGTTTCCCATTTCTGTTACTGACAGTATTTACTGTGCTCTTTGGTGCAGCTGTGATATCTGACCTTGTGAAAGAATCTGATGGCAAATGGATGGTTTGGTTTTCAGTAAATTTGCATCGACTTTGGACAAGCTGACATTGACCATCATTATCATTGAGACTGATATTTCAGTGTTGCTGTATATCTGCTGCTAGCGTTTTAGGTAACTAGGATTATGTCAGGCAACAGTGGCTGGTGATTCTCCCTGTGCCATTTGGGTTTCTTCCCACTGCTCCAGTTTCCTCCTGCAGTCGAAAGATATAGTTAAGCTGATTGGCATCTCTACATTTATCTGTAATGTGTGCATGTGTGTTTGTGGGTTAGGTTAATATTACATTGTGGAGACCAAATGTCCCCCACAATGTGATAAAAATCTGTTATTTAGACAGTGTGGGGACCATTTCTCAGGTCCCCACAAAGATCTGTGAATGTAATCAAAAAACAAAAAAATGTCACAAGTCTCACATTTTGATTGGTTACTTATGGTTAAGGTAAGGGCTGGGTAGGGGGTAGCATTAGAATTTTTCCTATAGAAATGAATGAGCGGTCCCCACAAAGATATGATTACAGGTCTCTGAGTGCGTGTGTGTTGTTGCCCTGCAGTGGACTGGCATCCCATCCAGAGTGCACTCCTGCCTTTCTGCTAGGGATGGGCTCCACGGCCCTGTGAACCTGGCCAGGTTAAGTGGTTCAAAGCTGGATGGAGGTTCCTGCACGATGCCCGAGAACAGGCAGCCATGCTGGTTACTTGGTGGATGATGAAGGCCTTTGTGTGGTTTTCAGAAAGATTTCCTGTAAATGATATATCCTCGGTAAAAAATGCTTTATTTGTGGTGACATAAGGCATCTCAACATTAGCTATTCATTAAGTGTGAGCCATTGGTTTGAGCTGTTTAAACGTGACACGTATATTCTGGCACAGTATTAACCCAGTAGATCGGAAATCTTGTAAAAACGTACACGCAAATCAAATCAGAACATTCCTGTCCAGGGTTCTCATCCTGTTTGGAAATCCATGAAGGTGCTGGATTTGATACAGGTCATCCCTTGCATACTGAGGCTTTTACACCCAGACTAATCTCATGCTTTAATGGGACAATTGTCAAACACTCATGAGTAACATAAATTGTATGCTTTGAAAATAAAGCAAATAAACTGTGCCACTGTGGACAGAATCGTGTCTTGTTAATCAAACTGCAAGGTGTGTTCCATAAGTAGAATCAATCAGCTGTACATAATCATTCGATTCTCTCTCCCAGACAATCTACAGAAGGCAAACCAACCTCTCAGACAAGGTAGTCCCATTCTGCTGTGATAAACACAAGGTGTGGAAATTCACCCTGGTATTGGAGAATAGCATAGAACATACTTTAGATGCTATACTGACATTAAACACACCGGCCCAACCTGGTTTTCTTATTGAACTGACACGAACAGATCAAAGAAGTGAATGAACCACAAACATAAAACTGTAATTTTCTTTGGTTGTAATCTTGCTTGTCCATTCATAAAAACATCCTCATTGTATTTATGGTGAAGAAACACTGTGATGAGCTTTGATTAAGTGGTTTAATAGCATTTTCTTTAAAGTCAGAATTGTCTTTGTGGAAAGGAGAGAAAGAGGGTTGAAATCTCAGACTAGATCCAGCATGACCTAATTGTCACATAAACTGTTACTTGACAGGTTTTAGAAATCCAGAGATGAAAGAGGCTGTCAAGCAGAAGTCAAAATCTCCAGATGGCCTCAAAACCCACTCAAATGTCTCCAAGCAGTTAATGAACTCTTAGACTGACTTTATTTAATGCAACATGCTCTCTCTCTCTATATATATATATAGATATATATATATATAGGACCTACAGTTGTTACTAAATGACAGATGGGTGTGCAGGATAACCCAGACCTCTCTCTTTCCCTAGCAACACAACCTCAGAATGTTCCAGATTACACAGATATTTTCTGCCTGAATTTCTCTCATTTTACAGCAATTATTTATTCGAGAAGGCCTGTTTTCTTTATAATTATCGTATTATCATACTTCCAGCAAACACTGCTCTTCTGCTACCTAGAATAAGCCTGAGGTGCTGTCAGGTTCATAGGACCAAGCAGACAAATGTTTACATTGGAAGTATGTTTATTTACTAGAGATTCCAGAGTAGACTCGTAGTATTTAGCACTTAGCAATAGAATAGGTAGCTAATGGCACAGACCTGTGAGCAAAAAGTTACTGGTTTAAGGATCAAAGGAGCCTTTCTTTATTAAGCTGCCGAAGGCTACTATTCCATATTTATGAGGATGTTTTTGAATCCTGACATTTTATATGTTCTATTTTAAAAGCATAATTACCACCTGAGATCTGTATTCCTGTTGAATAATACATTTTCAGATGCACCTTGACACATCTATGGTGATGCAACCTGGAGGAATCAGGTGTTCTGGGGCTTTTTCGGGACTTTCCTGGGACTTACTCCAAGGAGATGCAGGCACAACTGCCCTGCCTCTGGTGAACCCAGTGCCCCTGCAGAGGGATCGTCCTGCAGATCCTCTGCTGCCCTGTGCGGCACATGGCACGCTCTCTCTCTCTCATCATTTAATGGGACCCGGCACCTGCCTTGTCTCCCTTCCATTAGCTACCTCCCTCCTGTCTTCCCAGGGAATGTTGATCACCTTCTCCTTAGATCTTTCACACTGCAACGCCATATCTACCCTGAGCATTGTCCAGCCTGTGGTGTTCGGGGAAGATGGTGGCACGGGAGGTAGTGCTATTGTTCAGCAACCAGAGGGTTGCAGGTTTGAGCCTGGGTTCCTCCTGACCCCATCAAAGTGTCCTTGAGCAAGACACTGAACCCTAAATTGCTCCTGGTGTGCAGGTGGGTGCCTTGCATGGCAGCCTCTGCCACTGGTGTGTGAATGTGAGGCATAAATTGTAAAGCACTTTGAGTACTTGTAGGCGTAGAAAAGCACTATATAAATGCAGTCCATTTGCCATATATTTGGCTGCTGCCTCACGCCGACTTCCAGTTGCCAGTGAACTCCCATCTGGCCAGGAGACCTGAGGATAACTTGGGCAGTTGCTGCACTCCTGTTCTGACACATGCAATTGGCTGAGCGGCTGGGAACTGACCCTTGCTGGTACTGATGCCTCTGGAGACGGTGCGCCATTCATGGTGCCTGCAACAGCAGCCTTCTCTGAGAGCTTTTGGGACAGCAAATGAGGCCCACTGCCCTGCTTCACTGCTCCATGCTTTTGTCAGAAGAGTATGATGGTAAGAAGAGCTACTAGCTCCGATGTCAGATACTTGCAAAATTAATTCAGTGACTCTGAAATCACTTCTGGGTAAAAGCATTTGGAACCTGAGTGATTCAATTGATCAATGTCATAGCAGCTCTGGAGTGAGTGCAGGGATTCCTGGAGTCAGCTTGGAGCTGGAGCTGGGAACTCCCTCTGCTCTCACTCCACCCTGGAGCTGGAGGTCCCTCAATGACCTGGAAGCACTTCTGACAGAAGCAAGGAAGCCTGAAACACCGCCGACCTTGATTGACATATTTTTATTGTTTTTTTTTGGTGGAATTTCCAGGTGTGAACCTGTGAACCTCATCAGCTTGCCTCAACTAGCATGAAACAGTGTAAAACACTTACTGGTGTAAACCACTTACTGGGGGCATTGTGGTATATAGCTATCAGTGTAAACCAGACCAGTTCAGCTTTTCAAAAATTTCCTTGTAGAAGTTTCCATTAAGATAATGAAAGATATTTACATTAAGAACAACCCTACTGGAAAAGTAGGAAAATTTAAGTCCTGGCAGTAGACTTTGCAGCCCCTGTACAGGGCTGGCCCTCTTCCTAATTTTACTTCAGGCATCTTGTCTCACAAGGATGTGTTTCTGTCACAGCGTCTTCTCTGACACTGCCTTAATTTAATGCTCCAAAAAGAAGGTAGATAATGTGTGATTAACGGTACTACGCAGCTGAAACAATATTTAAAACTGAGCCTGATCTTTATATGGGAGAATAGAAACTGTTGCTAGAAGGAATTTCCCAGACCTGACAGGTGCCCCGAGTGTGTGTTTTATTATAGCATAAACTGCATTAAAATCTGAATTTAGTGGTAGAACAAAACCCAATTCTTCTAGCATTTTATAAACATCCCTTTTTCTAGGAATGTCTCATTTATGTTGATTAAGATAAACATTATAGAAAAATTCAATTTCAAGATGGAAAATCTCTGTGACACCCCTTCTGTCTAGTACATATAAATTAAACATCAACGACCAGTACTATCTTTAAACATAGTACTGGTCGTTGGTCGGTCATTAATTAATAGATATCATTTTAAAACTTTTAATTTAGTTTCGTTAAGTTTGGTGCTGACAATAAAGTATCTAGATATTTATTGAAATGTAGTAAGCTGTTTTTAATACAACCCTGAAAGAAATATTTCACAGTTTGGGAGTTAATAAAAAGTTATTACTGATAGCTATATCCCCAAACGATCGAAAAACAGAGCCTTCAAATTTCTACCATCATCATATTTATCCGTGAATGCGTTTATTTTGTTAAATCCTTACTGGTCACGTAATCATTAATGGCTTTCTGTTTTAAAAAATCCTTTTTATTGTTTATACTGCCTTAAAAATAAATTGATTCTTTATTTAGCTGCATGAGATCAAAAAGGTTTTTGAATACCATAGGGATTATGTTTAAACGCATTAAAGTCCTGCTGTTGATTCATTCAACAGCTCAATCAAGGCTCATTAACCGGGTCGATTAGGTCGCTACTACATTGCCGATAAGAACTTCCCGCTGTAGGGAATGATTTGGTTGGCTTGTCATTCTGACCTCCCGTCGCCATGTGGCGTCTGTTTTACACGCAACAGGCAGAGGAAGAAGAAGAGTGCGTGAACGTGTACGGTGTACCATGTTCTCGCGATAACTTCGGTGTAAGGGAACCTGTCATCCCGGTAGCAACTGAACGGGGCTAGGCGCAGAAGAGCCCCACGAAGGCCCCCAACCCGGCGGCGGAATGGCCGAGTACAGCCGGACGGGCATCCTGACAGCATTGCTGCTGTTTACGGTTGTCACTCTGCGGGATTTTTATCTCGGCAAGAACTTGAGTGAAGAGCAGCAGCGGGAGCGGCAGGCCGCCGACATCCGGGGCGCCGTGCCCGAAAGCCCGCGGGACCTGGATGCGTTGAAGGCCGGCAAGCCGCAGATGTACATGGGCCCGGTTCTCAGGTTTCAGTACTGGTACTGTCATCCGTACACTTTTTAAAAGATATTTTTTAACCTTTTTATTCCAGCATAGCCCCCCAAGATGCCTAGTCAGAGGTGTCTGCAATTTAGCGGGTTGAGATGTGTTTCGTGTAAATTCCGGCGGCTCGCCAGTTTTTAGTATTAACGCCTTATTATTTATGGCTGTGAGCAGTGCTGGGACCCTGCTCCCTAACCACCACCACCCCGAGCGAGCCTCGCTAGGCCAGCCGTGTCTCTCCCGGCCCCGTTTCGTCCTCGATTTAACACTGACTTAGCTGCTGCTAGAAATATTTGAATTGGATGGTTCGCTGTACTGAGATTGTAGTAAACCTGAATTTGAAACCATGTCAAATATAACATACATTTATGGAAAATTGGGGTTATGACCACATAAGATTATTTTGTATTTGAAATTTGACTCGATCTAATTTCAAGGAATGTCGGTGTGCGGTTAGACTTAAAATTTGCCCTCAGGAGTTTCCTGAACGTAGTGTGCAGTTTATTTTCATGATGCTACTCGGCATGACCAAGTACAATGGCCCTTGCCTTGCCATGATTTTTAAACAAATTATCTCCGGATTTTTCTTGACATTCCTCGACAAAGTAAACCAAACGTGTAATTGGGATCCGGATGTTTATCTTACTGTTGTATTAAAATGACGTCTTAAAACATGCCGTTTGGGTGTCTCGTTGACCTCTGTGTGTTTAAACTGACAGCTTGGTGTCGAAGTCTTTAGAGATCTAGCTAATGTTCAAGCTGCTTAAATGTCTTTGTCTCTCAGGATAATCCCTGACCTACCAGATATATAAGGCAGACCCCTTGCTGCTCAGTGCCTTGTATTTATGTACATTTTTCTCCTTAACTGGAAAGAGTGTAACTTGGAGTGTAGGTTGTAACCATCTTCTGCTGTTCCGTTTGTATCCAGCACCAGATCAGGAACCTTTCAGTCGATTTCATTACAACACTTTATTTGGACGATGGTTAAATTCGCTTATTGATTAAGCAGTACATTTGTCGCAGAATGGCCTGAAAGCATTAAGGTTGGCTCCTCGCCGTAATCAGTTGGATGTCATCAGTTCTCAGTTGCTGTCCAACCGTGAACCGCTCACGCCGGGTAAAGTTTGGGTGTGGATTTGTGGTTTATATAATGCTTGGATGGCGCTGTGGCTTTCCTTCGACCATCTGCTGGTGATAATTAATGGCAATGAGATGGCAGCACACAGTAAACCCCGATTCACTCTAATCCTCTTAACCTGTATGGTTGCTGTTTTGCCAGTGCAGTAAAATTGGCTGGGCATCATGAAAGCTCTTTCACGGCAACCTGCACCCTGCCAGCCTCTTACTATTGTGATAAGTGTGTTTTTGGAGGGCTCTCTTCTGTGGCTCAGCTTTTATTCCCTCCCCCCCCTTCTCAAACAGCATTTCCTGAGGGTACAGCAAGGTGTACCAGGAGTACTCTTGGTCTATCAGCCAGTTGTACCCGGACATCAAAATAGAGGGAGAAAACTACCCTCCAAAACCCATCAACAAGTAAGCAGTGATTTAACAGACTTTGTTCTGCTCTGACTTTGTCTGCAGGGTATGTTAATTTTATGCTCTCCATCACAGGTATATTGCAAATTTCATTTCCTATTTCAAACTCCTCGTCATTGCCCTGATTGTGAGCGGCCAGAATCCTTTTCCTCTCCTTGGAATCCACACTCCAGCTATTTGGTCATGGGGCCAAGACAATAAGGTGAGGACTGTAGGGGATTGTGCTCAAGGTTTTTAAACTCTGGGATGCGGATGGTCTGTTTAATACCAGGTGTGTCACGACATTGCGGTGCATTAAAGGTAAATATTCTGAAAACGGACGCAATCGCAGTCCTGGCTGCCACATGCTGAACCATCAATTCCGTTTTTTTCTCCATCACAGCATCCAAATAATCCCTGCAGTCCAATAGGTTGTTCATCTTGGACTTGATTTGAATCTCCTGTATGTGTGCAGCAAGATAGTCACCGTTTCATTTGGCAGCAGTATTCTTCACACACATTCAAGTGTCTGGGTGAACTGGATACCCAATGAACCCAATGTGTGCTTTGCTTTATGTGTTAAGAAAGCTGACCGCATTTTACTGTGTTGATGTCGCACAGTAATATCATCGGTTGAATGAATGGCCCTTCATAGTTCCACTGATTGCCTGTGTATCAGGGCACAAGCCGGGCTTGGCAGTCATGAGCCTTGTTCTGCATTTTGCAATCTAGGAGGCCACCTGCCCTTCATGGAGGATCCGGGATTCGTTGAGATTCAGCTTGTGTGGTTTCGGCCTGATATTTCCGCCGTGTGGCTTTCAGCCGTGACCAGTTAGTTTTTCTTGGCTCCTGCAGCTGGTATCATGCATAAATGAACCCTCTGCTCCGCTTTAGGCCTCATTTGTTTGAAGCAACTACCGGTTCACAGGGGTGATGAAGCTGGCTGATGCTATGGAGAAGGTGAAGGCCTGTTGACCTACTGTACTGCGGCTATAAATGTCTGTTCCTGTGTTTCTCACCTCCCAGATATTTTCCTGCCTGATGATGTTTTTCATCAGCAATATGCTGGAGACCCATTTCTTATCTACTGGAGCTTTTGAGATCACTCTCAATGGTGAGTGTCTTCCTTTGTTTGTGGTTTCATCTTTGCCTCGGTGGTTAACATCTGTACTGGCTGCTTTGGTTTCCCTCTGTGTCATTCTCTTCATGTTACTTTTTGAATATGTGCCGGTTTTCTGCTTGACTGCCTACCTCTCCAGCACAATAGGGGTAGTATGGCTGCTTGTAATGGCTTCTATTGGTCAGAAGTCCTGCATTGACACTAAATCAATAGAAGTTTAATGGTTTTCATAAAGGCTCTTAAATTACTCTTCGGTGGTTGTACCCTGCCTAAGCTGTTAAACTGAAATTGGGCTTATTGTCTTTGCAATTAATTTAAACATTTTCAACCAACTTATTCAATTTTCTACTTTACCAGCAGGACACAATAAAGGGGGAATTTCAGTTTTGTATATAAACGGCCATATGCCTTCTGGCAAGAGGTACTGGAGCATTCAGGCCCTCATTGCCAGACTGTGCAACAGCTTCTTCCTCCAAGCCGTCAGACTACTGAACAATCAAAGACTGGACTGATACACACACACACATACCTCTATACACTCCACTACCTCAGGAGCTTTTTGCAGAAACCATTGTACTGTTGCACTTTACACTTTAGACTTAGCTTGTCTTACCCATTATCATCTCTTCTATTTCCTCTATTGCACTGTTGTTGCAGTGTTTTCCCAAATTTGCACACTTGCACTTTATGTAGTCCTGTGTTGATGTAGTGTTATATGTAGCATCATGGTCCTGGAGGAACACTATCTCGTTTCACTATGTACTGTATCACTGTATATGGTTGAAATGACAATAAAAGCCGCTTGACTTGACTCATACGTGCAATTGCTTATGTGGAAATCTCTTCACTTTATTTCCTAAAGACGTACCAGTTTGGTCGAAGCTGAATTCAGGACGTGTACCTAACATCCAGGAGCTTTTTCAAATCCTCGATAATCACCTGAAGATGAATCAAGTCGGCAATGTCTTCCCATAGAGCTAGTTTCCATGCTTAGTAAGTATTTAACCAGATATGTCTTTCACAGCTTGGTGGGTGATTTTATCTAACTCTCCAATGGGCTTTGGTTAATGAAATCTAAGGTAGGAAGAACAATACTGTGAACATTGGGGCCTTCTCAAGAACACTGATTTGATGAAGAGGGTTAGAAAGGTACTTGGAAATCGCATGGTGTGAAGAGGGCCTAACCCTTCATCAGAGTTGTTTCTGAGTTGGGGGGAATTGCTTTGGGCGCTTTTCTGCAGCACCAGGTATTTTGAGTACAGTACTTCAAGGTATTTTTCCACTGGCATAAAAACTGGTAACGGCATCGAATGACATCACAACGCGAGGCGGTGTGTTTTGTACTGAATCCGAAAAATGGTTGTAGTATATTATAGGGCTGTAATATTAATTAATACCAACATTGCATGTTATGCACATCCAGTTCTTGCATCTCTAGTCAGCTATATTAAAATAAGGCTTTTTCTTACTTTCAATTCTGTACGAACATTATAGCGCACCAAGGGGTTCGCTAAAATATTTTGTCTGTATTACTCTGTTATAGGGAAAAAAAACTTAGCATGCTTTGCAATTTTAATTATTCCTTTTATAGATTCTTATGTTTAAAAATCAGTTTAAAGTTATCCTTTGCTGTTTTTCCATGATTGCTGCATACGTTCTCCGAGACGGTCGTAAATATTTTTATCCTTGCCGTTTTAAATCTCGATGACGGGTTTGTGAGAAATTTATGAACTCTTGTTTTATAAATGCCCCAATATTTTTTACAACAAAATCACATCGCTCTGTGCATGTTCTATTAGTATATTCAACACAATGTTTAAATTTTTTGTCATGCCATCCGGACTTTTTTGTTTGTATATGTTCTTACAAGAACGGTTATGCAAATAGGCTGCCGCTGAAACACAATACAAACGCCGCCTCGAAAAGAACCAATCCACAAAGACAGGGTTTCAAGTACCAACCCAAAGTGCCGAAGTACCCCAGCTGGTTTGGCACTTCTGATACTGGAACTTTTGGTACTGGTACTCGATCAGAAGCCAATGGAAAAGCGAAAGTACCAAAAGTACTGTACTTGGTGCGGTGGAAAAGCACCCTTTGTTTTGCCTTTTGCTTATTTTCCACTTGTCAGATGACAGATCCATCACTGCTCATGTTAGCTCTTCATAGCTGGTCTCGGATGCTTTTCAGATTGGCAGGCAGTCGCTTTTCAACCTTGTTTTGATGGCCAGCAAACATGTTCCCGCCTCCAGGTTTCTGGAATGGTTTTCCCAGTGCGTCGGACTGTCCTGTGGCGTAATGAAGGCCTGCACTGCAAACAGCATGCTGTAAGTCCAGGCTAGATGTCCATGCCACTGTGCACACTGCTGCCTTCTTGGGGAAACCTTCAGCACTACAAAAAGCCTGTGGACTGACATTTATTTTATTGTTGTGGTTTTTTTTTTTTTTTTTTGCAAAAGCAAGACTCGTGGAATAAATCCTGACCTTGTAGTCTAGAATTTCAGGCAAGGTACTGTTTTTAGGTTAATGCTTTTTGTTATGCTCTTGTAATTGTGCCCATATGGATTTTGTTGGTATAAGCTGGAGGCAATGGTCTTCTCCTGAGCTGAACATTTTAAAATGAACAGTTTGTGTGGGGGGGGGGGGGGGGGGGGGGGGGGGGGGGGGGGGGGGGGGGGGGGGGGGGGGGGGGGGGGGGGGGGG
>JAODKC010000002.1:22123644-22162694 GCA_026777985.1 Mormyrops attenuatus
TGGGTAGCAGTTTTTTACACATAGTTTTATGCTGCCAGAAACTGCTACTGGTAGTTTTCAGTTGGGTAGCAGTTTTTTACACATAGTTTTATGCTGCCAGAAACTGCTACTGGTAGTTTTCAGTTGGGTAGCAGTTTTTATAAGGAAATTTAATGCCGTGATAAGAATGTAATGTCATAAAATGATCATCATTGGTGAAGTAGTCATTAGCTTCCTAAGCTTTAGGTATTTTTGCTGAATTTTATCTGTTGTACTTTCAAGACTTGTACAGAATATACAAGGATTAACTTCACAATATTGATGTTGCGTCAAGAAAAGATATTAAACTTGCCAGATTGTGTTATGAGGCCAAAAATATTCTGCGTTTGTAAAATAGTAATGAAAATAAAGTAGTTTTTCTTTTGAAACCAAGCTTCTGTAGTTCCTATCAGTACCCCAAATATGTAGCTGAATGGCTTTAATCATAATAGTAACACGCACATCAGAAATGTCAACTTTTTACCTCTTAGGTTGCACACAGCGAAATATATCTTCAACATTAAAAAAAAAAAAACTGTACAAATACCTATTTTTAAAACTGAGACTAACTTGCCTTCTCATTTTCTGTAAAAAGTGAACGGGTGAAACTCGAGGTTCACTGTGTGCCTTCCTTATATGTGTGTGTCTGTGTTGTCTTGGAGTGTCTGTGTATTTGTGTATATGGGTTGGTTTGTAACCACATTATGGGCACCATGTATCCTCGTAATGTGACAAAACGTCTTACTTTCTCAATTTCATAAAAATTGGTGAATGTTTTAAATTTGAAAAAAACAAACAGGCAGGTTTAAATAAAAACAAAGTTTATTTTTCTAAACATTTGTCACAAACATATGTTTGTGACAAAGTATTTCTTATATTTGGCACATTTGAAATGTGCCCACCTACTGCAGAGGTCACCCTGTACCTAAAGGACAGTAAAAGTAACACGTCATTTGAAATAATGAAACAAACCTTTATGACAATCTTTTGAGAAATGTCATATTTTTATCTTTTTAAAAATAAGTGAGGTTGGGACAGACATTTTATGAAGTCATAATAAAATGTGTAAACCTTTTGTGCTATTAAAATATTAAAATATTTTCGCTACAAGGATCAGATACATTCTTAGGAGTTGTTAATGTGTAAATTAAATCAAAGCTACAAGGTTTGGAAATCTTTTTAAAAATCTGAGATGCTAAATTATGAACCGAAAAATTTGTATAGGAATATGAGTTCTTACCATTTCAATCATGCTTTCATCAGCATTCCCTTCCAACACAGAGCAAACCACACAGTAGTCCTCTGCATTACCTAGGCAACATAATCGTGGAATAATAACTTTATTTCACCAGTAAACACAGCTCTGCCTTGAACTTGTAAAACGCGGACACCCAGAATTTGCTCTCAATGCACGTTGTAATGTGTGGGTCCAAGCAACTAGAGGAAGTGGGACGAACCAATCAGATGTCTTGATCCCGCCTCCTCTAGTTTTTTGCACCCACCTCCTCTACAATCTGATTGATTCCGAGAGAGAACTAATCATTTTTTCTTCTGCCCTCACATAATAATATTCTAAGTAGTGGTACCTCGGTATACGTCCTGTTTGGTATAAGTCCAAGGATCTGGAACGGATTAAGGACGTATACCAAGATACCACTGTAAAACATCTAAGAGCAAAACAAATGCACGAGTTTAATGGTAAAATCTGGTTCAATATTTACGGAATTTGGAGTCTGTACGAATACAATGTAATAACTTCAATTTGTTTAATGCACGTAATAAACACAAACCAACAAAATATGAATAATGTTTAAGATAATCCACGTTAAAACTAATGAATGTTTAGCAGAAGAGGAGGTTACTACAAGTGTAGCAAATACTTGCGGCGTAATGTTGATTTACGCATGCGCTGCAACGCTTGGAAGCAGTTTTTGCCTGTTAGGAAAAACGGCAGAATACGCATACCGTACGTATTAAAGAGCTATACATGATGAGTACAGAAGCTCTCTACCGTGTGCATGTCAGTCCGATCGATATGCATTTTATTAAACTGCCTTCCCCACCGCCCCTGACAGAGAATCAGATATGCCCATAACAGGCTTGTTGGACCTGAAGAGCTGACCCTGCTCGCTCGTTCAGTATCTGCATTTTATTAATAAATTTTGTTTCTTACCTTGACCCTGATGCACGGCCCATCTCGGTATAGGTGTTTTGTAATGGCTTTTTTTGCACGTCACTTTCCCCCTCCGGAGAACTCTATCACGGTCTTAAAGCGAAGTTGAAAGTATTCCCTGTTTAGTCGTGATATTGTTTAGCGTCGTTGAATGAATGTGGATGTGCTTCTGCGTTAATCCCGCTGCATTATGGTTGTTTACACAGTTTTAGATTACACTTTGAATGTTAGTCAAGTTTCCCAACAACCGCTGTTCCGCATGTCAAATGGAAGTGTTTATATATCGTGTATATTAAATTGTTTCATCGGATTATTTTTCTGCGGCACTGTCTACAGCGCGGCTTTAAACTTGTATTGAAAGTGAACGCTGCTTCCCTGTGTGCACTTTTTCTTATTTTTAAATGGTGTTTTGTGTGTTTGTGTTCATATTTTTGGTTGTGGTTGGTTATTGTTCTGTTACTCTTTAAAAAATATATTTCACATGATCAGTGTTGACAGTCAGATCTGACAAAATGTATATCTATAAATAAATACACTGTCCGTCTAACTCTTTAAATAAATACAAGTTTTGATCCTTACATGACTTTTGTAGCCTGTCGGTATCACCTCTGCACTTGGCAAATACGGTCTGTACTAAAGCAGAGTGGATTAGATCCAGGCTTACTTTTCCATAAACGCAAATAATTTTTTATCAGTTTCTTATCTTACCTTGAGAAGCATGTGAGAGAAAGAATGTTTATAGGGTGAAAGTATCACCATGCCACTTGGTTTTCAGTAAGGCTGTGTGTGTGTGTGTGTGTGTGTGTGTGTGTGTGTGTGTGTGTGTGTGTGTGTGTGTGTGTGTGTGTGTGTGTGTGTGAGTGAGAGAGAGTGAGAGAGAGGGAGAGACCAAATTAAGAAATTGGATACCTGTCTCCATTAGCCATACTAGATAAGGCGATCACTTGTAGGTGCAGCGCCCTGCCCCTTCTTCTCTGTCCTGCCTGCAGACAGTTCCTCCAGGCAAAGCCCTCTTGTTTCTGTAGGCATTAGTTCTGTTGGAAGGGTTCAAATTTTAATTGTCTAATAACATACAGCTGCACTCGGCTATATGAAGAAACGGTGAAGTAGAATTAAGCAAGGAAAGAGCTCTCTACTCTCCATCTTTTTGTGAATGGTAAATGAACTGTAAAATGACTACACTCAAAATTTATTACAATCTTAACATCTGAGTTATACATTGAGTGATTTTAAATATGGTTATACCCTCCTCCACCAATCACCACTTTACTGTGAGGGAGAGGTTTGTTTGGCACTGTGATCCAAAGAGCTAAATTGTCAGGGACAGTTGCCCCTGATAGGGTCTCCCAAGGCAAATTGGTCCTATGTGAGTCAAGTCAAGTGGGTCTTTATTGTCATACAATATATGTACAATCCATCGAATACAGTGGCACAAAATTCAGATTCAGAAGACTCCTATGATGGAAAAGAATATAAGAACCATGCATCCTTGCCTGGATTAGGGAGACCAGGGCCTCGCCCTTCAGCCAGGCCTGGGGGGAGCTTGCAGGCGAGTGCCTGTTGTTCAGATCTCTACCCATGGGCCCAGACTGGGCAAAGCTCGAAAGAGTTGCATGGATCTGCCCTCCTGTGGACCCACCACTTATAAGAAGGGCCCATGGGAGGTTGCATGCTAGGCAGAGGCCTGAGCAGACCAATCGTTGATCACTGAAACTGGCTTTAGGAACATGGAGTATAAACTCTGGTAGAAAAGGAGCCTGAACTAGTGGGGGAGGTAGAGTAATACCGCTTAGATCAGAGTCGGATATTAATGAGGGCAAATGGCAAAAATGCCTCAAGAAATCTCAGAATGCCCCTTAAAACTGTGATCAAGAGGCAAAAATTGCCCCCAAGGTTTCAAGATAAGAAAAAAAACATGTACAGTTACATTAAGCCATTATTTTACTTGTATGAATTTAATTTATTTTCCATTTCCGCCTATAATACAAATGTGTATTAAACAGCGCTGTTGTTCACCATATGTAAGTACATAAGTTAATATAACATGTAGCAGTAACTCTGTACTGCTGTTTAATGTACAGTACTTATGATTCCTGGGTTTTTCCAGTTTTATTTTCTATTAAAGACGTTCATTCAAAAACAAATAAGCCGATCTCTGCTAGGGGAGTAGCTAGGGATCGTCTGCTTATCCATGACCTGGCCACCCACTCATCAACAACATTTTCAGTCACCTAGGTCTGGGCAGTAAATCGAATTTTTGTGGTACATTGATATATTTTCAAAACGAGTTATGATGACACCGTCCTGTTTATATCAATACACCCTTTATTGTGTGTTAAAACCTATAGTATTGTTTTATGGTTGTAAAAAATACAAGAGCTTCATTGTGTTGTTGCAGACTCCCAAAATTCACAGCTAAAGTTAAACCATTCAATAAGCATCCCAGGAGGTAGTTGGTGTAGGAAAAAAATAATTGGTACTTGTTTCATTTCATTTTAAAACATTACCAAACGGCTCACAGTTTTAATATACTTTGCAACATTTCTTTTTTGTTGAAGGGACTGGTTTGCATTCACAGTTGTACAATGCTGCCTTTTATTTTCCCAAATATTTTTAATAAACCTGCAACAGTTTCTAAGGTGGGTGTTTAAAAAAAAAAAAACACCGTTAAGTAGTATTTCAAAGACTGTGATGAAGTTTTCACTTAATCGGCAAACTAATGCATGATACATATACAAGGGCTATTAAGAGCCTAAATAGAACTGTCTCCTGCTTTCTTTCACACATACAGATGACTGCACAGTTCTCTTTGAAACAGTAGTATGCATTTTGTTTACTCATGATGGCACAAAGTAGTGATTGCTGTATGCATTTAAATCTGGGTGCATTTCACATTAAAAACAAAAATAGCCATTAATGCGTAAAGTTTCTAAGTGTCCCCAAAGTTTCGTAAATGCCCCCATATTTTAGACAGTGGGGAGCAAAAGTTGCCCCCTAAATATTTCTTAAATTTCCGTCACTGGTGTAGAAATAGTTGGGTTCACCTCAACACACAGCTCGGGCTCTGGAACAAAGATTTTGGAATGGGGCTGGACTCAATTCCACTCATGGGTTGCCCAAGGTGGAGGTGGCGGGCAGGTGTGGGTCTACTCATAGCCCCCTGGTTTTGTGCCAGTACCTTGGAGTTCACCCCAGTGAAGGACTGCCTCCCTTCGACTCTGCTTGGGGACAGGATCTGACTGTTGTATGTGCTTATGCACTGAACATTTGTTCAGAGTATTGGCCTTCTTGGATACTTTGGGTGGGGTGCTGGAAGGTGCCCCCTGTGAGCACTCCATTATTCTGTTGAGGGACTTTAATGCTTACGTGGGTAATGACCGTGAAACCTGGAGGGGTGTGATTGGGAGGAATGTCCTGCCCAATCTGACCTCTAGTGGTGCTTTATTGGACTTCTGTGCTAGTCAGTTTGACCATTTTCAAGCATAAGGGTGTTCATAAGTGCACCTGGGACCACAATACCTTGGGTTATAGATAAATGTTTGATTTTGTAGTCGTATCATCAGATTTGTGACCGTATTTGTGGCACTCCGGGGGGTGGGGGGGGGACCTGAGCTGTCATCTGATCACCATTTGCTGGTGAGTTGGATCAGATGATGGGGAAAAATGCCAGACAGACCTGGCAGACCAAAACACATATAGTGTGGGTGTGCTGGGAGGAATCTGACAGAGGCTCCTGTCTGAGAGATCTTTAACTCGCATCCTGGCAGAACTTCTTACATTTTGAAGGAGACTGGTGTCATTAAGCCCAGGTGGTTCATATTCCGTGCCTCCATTGCTGAGGCGGCTATGGCCATAAGGTTGTTGGTGCCTATTGTGGCGGCAGTCCCTGAAGTAAGTGATGGACACCAGCAGTAAATGGAGCTGTCAGGTCGAAAAAGGAGGCCTTCCGAGCTTGGTTAGCTTGTGGAACTCCAGAGGCAGCTGACAGGTACTGGCAGACCAAGCAGAGTATAGCATTGACAGTTCCGGAAGCAAATACTTAAGTGTCAGTGCGGTTTGGTGAAGCCATGGAAAATTACTTTCAGTCACCTTTGAAGAAATTCTGTCAGGTGACTCAGGAGGGGGAAGCAGGTCTTTCCCCTTGCTGTTTGCGCAGGGATGGAGTGTTGTTGACCTCAACTGGTGATATAGTCAGATGGTAAAAGGAACACTTTGAGGACCTGCTGAATCCTGCTGACATGCCCTCATGGGAGGAAATAGAATCAGAGGACTTGCCCATTTCTAAGTAGGGATGGCTGATTCCGATACACAACTGCCGATACAGATTCTGATACAAGAGCTCTTTTTACTTTAATATTTTAATATAAGCATATATATATAAACTAGTAAATACAGATGAAAAAATACGACAAAAAATCTTTAATTAGGCTACTAGAAACGTGTAATGTACTGTTCCACTTCATTTGAACTTTTAAGCATTTTTGAGGCATTTGCAGTTCAATTTTAATATCTTCCAAGCGAGTATACGCAAGTGGTAAATGCTTAAAATGCCCCACAATTTTTCTCCCACTGCCAACAGCGGAACATTCTGCTGCGATCATAGGCACCTCCTGTATCACAAGCTGTAGGGAGTGTGCAAAACCACCCAAGCTAGCAACTCCCAAATCATTCATTGCTGTTTTCATATTACTGGTGTTGTCTTGAACAATTGTGTGCTCTGCGTTTAGATTTGTCTGCGAATCGCTGTGCTACTAAATGCTGTTAAAAGTGTAAAATACTTCCAGATCGTCACTCTCTTATTGATGTTCTTATGCTCCTCCTGCTGCGAAGGGTATGCGCATGATGTCACAGCAGGCAGAAGTCACTGCGCTCACACCCAAAGAGTGGCAGCATTAGTGTTTAGCTTGAATGCCACAAAAACACATCTGAAATGGGAGAGAGCTGCCATACAATTGATTGTACAAATGGATTTAGCACAACATAGGAGCTATCTTTTTGAGACTGCCGAAACCTAAATAAGTAAGTATCGGACGTGGATGTCACGTATGGCTAATTCCCGATCCGTCCAATAGGTCTGGATCGGCTCCGATCTGAATATTGGATCAGTGCAACTCTATTACTAAGTCTGAAGTCACTGAAGTAGTAAAATTCCTCAGTGGTAAGGCCCCAGGGGTGGATGAGATTCCTGAATTCCTGGATGTTCTTGTGCTGTTTTGGGTGACACGGCTCTTCAGCATTGCTTGGAGAATGGGGGCAGCGCCTGTGGACTGGCAGACACGCCATTAGGTCCCTGTATAACTGAAGCGAGAATATGGTTTGCTTTTTTGCATAGAATCTGGTCCCCGTGTGCTTCATGAAGTAGTGATGTCTAGCATGCACTGAGGTGGTTTACAGCCAGGTGTGAAGAGGCCAGGATGAGGACCAAGACCTCTAATTTGGAGGCCATGGTTCTCAACCAGAAAAAGATGGATTACTCTTTCCTGGATGGAGATTAGCTAGTGCTTCAAGTGGAGGAGTTTAAGTATCTTGGGGTCTTGTTTACAAGTGAGGGAAGAATGGAGCAGGAGATTCACAGGCGTGTCAGTGAAGTATCAGCAGTTACATTGCCTTCCATAATGTTTGGGAGAGAGACACATTTTTCCATGATTTACCCCTCTGCTCCTCAGTTTAGAAGTTTACATTAAGCAATTCTGATGAGATTAAAGTGCACAATCCTGACTTGTATGCAAATAACTTTACATTAATTTCTGTTTCACCATGTAGAAATGACATTTTTTTTTACAATCGAGATACTCAGCACCTGGTGAAGTCTATGAATCACATATTTTGCAAGCAGTCATTGCATGCAATATATATGCAACAAAGTACTAAACATGACCGCTTTAATACACCTACCTTTTCTTTGTCCCAAACATTATGGTGCCCTGAAATGAGTGAGAATTTGTATAAAAAGTGTTATAAAAAATATGGTGAAAATGAAATGTATGCAAATAACTTTATATTAATGTCTGGAATGTACACTTTAGTCGTGTCAGAATTGTTTGATTAAAATTTTTACAGAGGAACAGAGGGTTAAATCAAGGAAAAATGTGTCTTTGTCCCAAACATTAGGGAGGGCGCTGTATGAGAAGTTGTACCAGTCTGTCATGGTGAAGAGAGAGCTCAGTTGGATTGCAAAACTTTCGATTTACTGGTCACCTGTGGTCATGAACTTTGGTATTGACAGAACGAATGAGAATGCAGATATTAGTGGTGAGAATACGCTTCCTTGGTTTAGTCTTGGGGATAGGGTGAGGAGCTCGGACATTTGGGACGGGCTCAGAGTAGAGCTGCTGCTCTTGCACATTGAAAGGAACCAGCGGAATTGGTTTGTGCATCTGCTTAGGATGCCTCCTGGGTGCCTTCCTGGGCAGGCGTTTTGGGCATGTCCAAATGGGAGGAGTCCCTGTGGCAGACCCAGGACACACTGGAGAGATTTTATCTCTTGGCTGGCCTGAGAACACTTTGGTATCTCTCTGGAAGCAGTAGCTGGAGAGGGAAGTCTAGAAATCTCTTCTTAGATTCGTGTCTCCGCAACCCAGGTACAGATGAGTGGAGGAGAATGGATGGATGGATGGATGATTATACCCTGAGTTTGGAGCAGGTTGTGCTATCGAAGTCAAGTAGTGTAGTGGTTGAAGAACAGCTAATGCATGGGCTCCAGATGAACATGTCTGTGAGCTCTGAGTGGTTGCATGACTCTGGGCCTGACAGTAGGTTTAGATATTGCCTTCTGATTGGTGAAGAGTCACTCCACATTTCAGGGTTGACCTCCTGAGGGAATTGATATGAAAAACACATCCAAGGAATTTCAATCAGAACAGCCAAAACTAACTTTCTTTTATTCTTTAACTATGAATTAAATTTCGGCTCCTTTTTCCCTTTACAGACCCAGGTTTACAATGGTGCTTAAGGCTCAGATTAATAAATTGCTCCCTTAGTTGGAGGTCTATCAGTCCATGACTGTGATGTGGTTGTGGGGATTGTGCCCACTCACTAATTTTAGATGCACCCTAAGTCATTTTGTTCCGGACCCAATACTGCCCATTTAACTTGAATGTACCTGCAAAAAATGTAATTACTGATAATTCCATGAAAGCTGTAGTTTTCCTGCTGCTGCTGTTGTTGTTGTTGTCATCGTCATCATCTATAATGACAAGCTTTGTGGTGTCTCATGGTATGGCTTGTGTGGCAGCCTACAGTGAGGTGAAATAAACAGATCAAAATCATCAGTGGTCATTTATTTCTAGGTTTTCTGCTTCTGGCAGTACTGTCATAATCTTGTATCTTCTAATAAAGATATGATGCCACAACATACATGCTGCAGTCGCACAGAAGGGCACTGCTGGAAACCAGTGGGTCGAGTGTGACCCACACCAAATTTACCACTCTGCCGGTTGTGCTGTCCCAGCTGTCAGATGCAGCATCTGTGGTCCACTGGGGACCCAGACAATGCTTCCCCCAAAAACTCGGCATGTTCTTCATTACAAGGGATTATGGGACGTGCCAGCCCAGGCGATGCCGTTTGTGTTCCCAAGTCGTGTTCGCTTTGGAAGGCTTTTTGTCATTTAGGCTGCTGGGACCTGGTTGGAGGTTTCAGTTAGCTGACAGCATCTGACAACCATCAATGCTGTTTTGTGGTCATTTTTTGTTCTGATACATTTCAGATGGATGTTTTTGAAGAACCAATACGATAAGAAATTATCACCATCCTAATTAGTAATTATAATCTGTGAAATGTGGGACTTCTTGATTTTTTTTTATTTTATTTTTTGCGCTGATTAATGCATTGGAAACAGGAATGCATGTTCAAGTGTTTCTTTAAAGTAGGAATCCCCGATTACTGTTAGAGTGAGTGAAGCATGGTCTTCCAGTCCTAACACACAGTAGCACATCAGTTCACAATTTGTCAGCCCCTTGAATTATAACCCTGCAAGTGAACATAATCTTTTTCAACTGCTTATAGTTATCTCAAGTGATCTCAAGTTTATATTTATCTCAAGTGCCTTTCTTTTTAATGATATAACTGGTCTCTGTGAAAAATATCTCAGATATTTTTTTCCTTTCCCTTGCAATCACACCAGATTCCCAGCTCGTGTAGGCATATTGCTTTTTGATTAAAAGTGTGTTCAGTCTGAGATTAAAGACTGCCAATTCGCTACACATCTGCTCCCCTGCACATCGGTTTGAGATGCATGCAGCAAAAACCCTCTTAATTACCATGAATGATGGCTGAGGAATGAGAGACTTTAAAGGTAAATTGGAGGCCAAATATTTTGAATTTTGAGACGTGGGTCCATTGGCTGTGTTAAATTTCTGTCCTCTTTTTTGAAAAAGGAAAAAAAAACTTATCCCAGTTGCTGCATTAGTGCAGTTCTTAAAAGTATTTATTGACACATTTACAAAGTAAATAACTGACTCATAGTAAACTAGGGGAACAATGTGAACAATGTAAATGTTTTATAGTACTGGATGTTTAACTGCAACATTTTTTTGTTAAAAACCACATCCAGTGGTTACGAGGGGGGGGGGGTTATTCTAGGATTTGATCCTGCAAATAAACAGTCCAGCACTTTTTATGAATAGTATGCAAAGCAGCTAGGCTGAAGGAGGGTTTTTGCTCCCCAAACATTTATTCTGAAAGCTAGGTAAATGGGCTCATTAACAAACAACCCAAAAATATGCACTCGGAGAGTGTCGTGAAGTGAACTCTGCAGGCTGCTATCTCCCCTAAATGAGCATGAGTTAAAAATATAACGTGCTAATGGAGTAAGTGATGCCTGAACGAGCCTTGCATCGATTTTAAATTCAAGTTACACAGACTGATGTAACCTTGATACAAAGATTAGCAGACCATTGGTTAGGTGAGCAGCATTGATTTTTTTTTTTTTTATTCCCTTTTTATTTTGCGCTTCTTTCGATGTCGGAAAGGCCCATCCTCAGCAATTCCTTTCCTTTCTTGTCAATTTACTGCAATTACCTTGACCTTTTTGTTCTGTGTCCAGTCTTTACTTTCCGATGATGAGTATAACTCTGAAAGGGTTATTGAATCTAAGAGGAGTGATTATGTGCTGTGTGGAATTCCTCCAAGCGTCTATCGACAAGACACGCCTTGAAGACAATGCAGGTATCGACGCTGCTGATTTGGACCCAAATGTGGGTGTCTGGTCCCCGTCAGGCATCCCATTAATCTCACTTCCTGCCATGCTGTTACGTGTTTTCACCTTCAAAACACTCCCTTTCCTCATTAGGTTTGCACTCTTCTCCGTGAGTCTTTTTGGAGTGGGGAGCTGCGTGAGAAGCAGTGTGAATTATCGGAGTTTGGGGGGAAAAAACCCACAACATATCTTTAGTGAATCAAGTGGAAAGTTTTGTCTCCTAGCAACAAGGAGAGAACGATATAACCCTTGAGCAATATAGGCACAAGGCAGTGCAGAGGTCTCACTGCATGAACTGACAAGCACATGTTTACATGTAATCAAAGTTTAAACAATTCAGACAGTCCCCGAGTGAATTGAAGATGCATTGCTCCTTTGTGGATCTTTATTCTTTCCGTTATTGTTGTTGTTATTGCTCCTGTATCCTGCTTCTTGTGTTGTTGTGATTTTATTTAGGTTTTTTAATTTATCATGGAAGGTGTCACTGTGTGTGATCTTAAGATTTTGTTAAGATTTTGTTTTGTTTGTGTTCTCTTTCAGCTTCAGATTCAGTTTGTGTTCTCATTTTATCCCTGTTTAGTGGATCCTTGAAAGAGTCACTTATCGTCAATGGAATTTTGTACGTGTCATTTTCAGAAGCGAATCCTTTCCTGGCGGCTTTGATCACTGCAAATGGGAGCCTTAACAAACACCTCTAAATGAGCTTGAAAGTCCAGCTGATGGCCATAATACCCTGTGAGAAGCGGAGTACTCAATTTTTTTCTCTGAAACAGGCAGAAAACTGGAGGAATGCTTCAGTCTGTCTAGAGAGTTGATTATGCTTCCCACTGTACTTTCAGAGCTAAGGTCATTTTTTGCCAGATGTTTCCTAGCATATATCTCCCTGTGTCGTGTTCTCTCGCAAGCAATGGTGTGCTGAAGGCTTAAGGGATTTGTGAGACTGGACACTGTTAGCAGCCATCCTTCCGAAGCCAGCTTCCTCTGTGTCCTACCGATGCTTGCTGCTCTCTCAAGCCATCGCTGTGCAGCCTTTCCCTGCTGGCTCCATCAGCATTCTTTCATCCCCTCCCCTCCATGTTTTTGTGTGGCTTGATTCACCCCACCCCCACTGTTTTTTTTTCTTTTTTCTTTACTCTGCCCTAACTGCAAAAGGGTGGTGTACAAAGGCCGTTTTCCCAAACAGATGGAGTGAACTGAAATCACCCCGCAGAGGAATGTAAATCAGGTCTATTACTAGGTGTGTTTGTGGGTTATGGTTGCTGTGTAATTTGAGGAGCTCTGTCTGTCCTTTGATTCTCAATATTAAACTGTCCACAGAGTATCTGTACAAATTCCTGTTACAGTATGTATCTTGGCAGTTTTTTCAATAATCAGCAGAAGCACTTTCTTTCCTGTAATCTGGCTAATTCTTTGATTGCACATATACAAGTAATGTTAACATGAAAACAATGCCCTACTCAGGTTTATTATTTCAGTTTTCGGACAGTATCAATGAAGATACCCAGAGCCCTAGCAGGGTTTTATCCCATAGACCCTCCTGGACTCTTAATCTGCAGATTGGGTTTGTTTGTTTCCATGGAGGCACAAAGCAGTCATAATCCTTTGTCACTGATGTTAAGGATTTCATCCTGTGGATTACACACATCGCTTGATGCTACTCTTGTGCTTTTGAGCAAGTTGCCAGCTAATGAATTTAGATCACAAACCGTCGTCACATCAAGCGGTTAAACAAATGTATGGCTCTTCTGTTTTGCCTCCTTTCCCTGGCTGCAAGAAAATAGATGTAATATTTTCTGTCTGCGTGAAGAAGATAAGGTAATCACTGGAGTATGGATGGTGTTGTGAGAGGAAAGGAGTGGCTGTAAATGGTGAGAGGCTTCTGCCATTGACAACACCCCCCCACACAATCTGACCCACACACACACACACACTTGGTGTGCCGTGCATGAGCTCTGAGATTCTTCTTGATGAATTAAAGAGTCTTCAGGCTGAAAGTAAAATCGGACAGCTTTATCTGAATTCATAGCAAAGTGCTTTCATGGAGATGTTATGCTGATTTTATTGTTGCCATGGCTGGCAATTTGCTTCAGTTTTTTTTTTTTTCTGAAGCTCACTTCTTGATGGAATTGCATGAGATACATCCTTATCCTTTCACTATTGTGTAAGTGCTTGAAAAGCATATAAACTGAAAACCCTGTTCACATTCTCTATTTGTGGTACAAAGGCTCAAAACCTGTGCTTTGGCGCTCAGTTTGCTATAACTAATGCATTTTATCTCACAGATTTTTTCAGGGCACGGAGTATTTTTGAGTTAGCTGTAAAGTCCCAGAGGCATTTGGAACACCTCACCTTCAGATTAAGCATTCATTGGGTTGGCTACCATCTGTATTGTCACCTCAGCAACCTCCAGTTGGCTATACACACTGGAATACTTTGACTATAAATTTCTCATTTCAAGATGTTCATGTCTTCTAATCAAACATTGTAGCTATGTGCTCCTCCATATTGTTTGAATACTGTGTTCTGGGGATAGGCTGTGGCTGACCAGGTTATCCACATGGCCCCCTGTCATTCTGTATCGTTAGAATGCAGGTGCCTCTAATGCTGAGATGTTTGCCACTGCACATGCCTCCATGCTGGTATAATGGAATCTAAATGTCATTGAGACCCAAGGGAAAAGCAGTAGGAATAGGTAACAATTTGATAGTAGTGGTTCAGCTGACCATCCCCCTCCCCTCTCTAAACTTGATGCCTCAAATTTTGATGAGGACACCAAAGCACAAGTTGTGCCTGCAAGCTGAAATCTGGCAGCTTATTAGCCAGAGTGCTGTCTGTCCCCTAATAAAATTGAGCCGCAGCTGTGTACATTGTGTAATTTCCCTTGAAATCACCTGCGTTTCCTGCCACAGTCTGGATTGGCCTTTTGATGCCAGTCATGGGAGAGAACATCAGTGCATCCTGAACCGAATCTGCGTGCTTTTTGGAGTGGAAAACCACCAGAGCAGTAGATACTTTTTATTTTTATGTAATTTTTTTGTTTTTTTTATATCCCAGTCTCGTGACTATACCACAATCCTGTTCCAAAAAGCATGGTTCTTGGGAGCTGATGGATATTTTGTTGCACTGGGGAAAGTGAATCTCACCTCACTGCTTCCATGAGAAGCTGGACATTAGGAAAGATGAAATGGAGAGTTTGTCCGTTTTGTGCTTTGTATTTGGTTTCTGAGTGCTGCCCAGAAATGGCAGAGATCAAAATTGGTTCAACCTGGCCCTCAGCTGCGACGGGACTGTGGAACCGAGCAGCAGTAATGAACTCATTACCAGGCCTCGATTGGAGTCGTTTAATTTATAGATCAGACCCAGCAGTGTGCAGAAAGGCATTTTACTGTTTGTATTACCAATGAAAGATGAAGCGCTGCTTTGCAGCAGCCAGAAGCCAAGATGATTACATTTTTGACAGGTAAGGACCGTAAATAATGCTAGAATTAGGTTTTTGGACAATGGGAACTTCTGTGTTTGGTTAGAAATGCAAGCTATTCTCTGGTTTGATTATGCTCTTATGTTGGATCTTCTGTTTCCCTGGAAACACTGGCGTTAGTGCCTTCCTTGTGGCATGGTGGGACCGCGAGAACGGCATGCTGGCCTGACGGAGTGTTAATTTTCCTGTGTTCATGCTGTTCCTTGTTTGCTTATTCCCACAGAGTGAAATCTGAACCCACTGTGCTCTCGCACAGCCTTGGCGGAGTTATGTCTGTCTTACTACAATTACTACAATTACCGTGACCTTTTTGTTCTGTGTCCTGCCAGTGAGTGGCTGTTGAGATCGTGGTGGTAGTTTCACCTGGAGAGAAGCCCAGCAGAGACTGGGCTCGGCTCGGCAGGGCAGGCACCACAAGATCAGCCTGAGTTGCGTGCACGCACGTGAGTCTCACGCCTGCTGGTTCCGCTTCGTTAGTCTGTCTGATTGATCTGTGCAGCAGCCCATGTTGTTGACCTTGCTGTGCAGAAATAACGGACGGCTCTCCAAGGCCACGTCTCTCTCCCTCTGTAAGGTTTTGCTCATTTGTAAGGACCAGGAACTGGAAATGTCTTGTGATTATGGACACCACAGTTGCTCCACAAACGCAGGGTCCATGAGTGCATGTGTGCCTGTTTTTTGTTTTTTTTTACCTTGTTTTTTTGGCCCCCACAAGGACAACCACAGTTTTACAAAAATCTGTGAATGCAATCAAAAAAACCTAAAAATGCCAAAAGATTTGTATTTTGCTTGGTTACTTACGGTTATGGTTAGGGCTGGGTTGTCCTAGTTGGGACAGGGTTAAGCGCTCATAGAAATAAATGCATTGTCCCCATAAAGATATGAATATGTGGTCTTTGTGTGTGTGTGTGTTGAGGTGGGGGGTACTTCTTAATATGTCATTTGCAGTTTTATTGTTTCATTCTCTTAGTGGAGAATGTGGACCTAAGGTCTGTTGGCTGAAGTCCAGGCTCACAACAGCTCTGGGCTGATGCCAGACCAGTGATGTAAAAGTACGGGCAGCAGTCATGCCTGAAAAGTCCTTAAAAGTAATACATGCCCTGAAAACATCCGTTTTATAGCCTATTGAACAATTGTTTGGAGTGGGAGGGGGGGTTGCTGGTACACCATGCAACACTGTACTGCTCACTGCCGCTGTCACAGAAATGGCAATAACCTAAAATGAGTCGGTGTTTTTCCAGTCTGCTGCTCATTCGACTCTCCCTCTGTGTGTTACCGATGGTAGGCATGACATTAAAATGACAATGGCCTAATTGTGATGCTGCCTCTATTTCCATTATAGTCTCTTGCTCGTATATGTATGATATGGCAAAATAGCTTTTCTAATTTAAATACTATGTTGCATAGTAGTTTCTGAAGCTGGCCTGCAGACCGAGTCTGTATGATTGCAGGAATCCTGAGGCTTCAGGCCTCCTGAAGAAGGAGTACATTTTCTTTTTATGCTGCATTTTCACAAGCGATTAATATGGAAAATGGACAATTTTATGGTTTATTTTACTGCAAATTATGATTTTTACTATGCCCTTTCCTTTCATTATAGTAAACATGATTATACTGTTTACCACAGTGCTGCGTTAAAGTCAGATTAACCCACCCCAACATCTGTCCATTTACAGGAAGCAAAACTCAGCAGTCTTTCTGTGCCGCAGCAGGGATTATCTGTGACCAAGCAAATCGGCCTGCGGGGTGGGGACTCTGCTGGTTTTCTCCTCAGGTGCGTGCATGTGTGTGCCGGCGTTAAGTGGACATTTGCACTTAATGTGGGTGAAAGTTGAAAAACCACTGCATCCATCCTTTGCATCCAAAGAGGACGGACCCTGTTTGCTGGAGGAGTGGTCTGCAAGAGCAGGTTATACGCGTACATTATAAATGATTTGATTTTTCACCATTGGGTGTGTCAGACCTTGCTCCTAGAACCCCCTCCCCACCTCACACACATTTACACGCAGCTTTTGCATGCTTCTTTCATCTGAACCTTTATTCAGCACTTCTCATTTTAAATATATCACTTTTTTTTTTTACGTTTTTTCTCTTCAGCGGCAGAGCTCTGTTATGAAGCAGGTTGATCAGACTGTTCAGTGATCGTTTCTGCTTCAGGCGTGTAACCGCACAGCACAAAGTCTCAAACATGATTGTAATCGCAGACAGTGGCATCTGAAGATGATCAGAAAAGGTCAGGGGGGATGTGTTAAGGAAAGCACCCATTGTCGCAAGCATTTGCGAGAGAATGAGAGGCATGCCGAGCATTCCTCTTGAAGCTTGGACCCCTACTGTCCAGGCCGCTAAACGAATCTGAAGTCTGGAAGAGCCCGTCTGTGGCAATGCTGCGTGCAGCAGCTCATCAGAAGAAATGCCGCATGCGACGTGCTTTTGAGGTGGCAGCCTGCTCTGTCTGCTGCATCACGAGGCTGTCAGCGTGAAATCTCCTCAGTATTAACTTGGAAATGTTGTGCTTTTCTCCTTTCTTTTAAGACATTTTTTTTTTCATTAAGAATGTAAATAAACAAAACTAAACATATTTCGTTTGACTCTGAACCATGTTCTTCTGGTCTAAAATTAATGGACAGTTATTCACATATAGGTTTGTATAGTCTGTCTGTGAGTATGGGAGTATATTACAAAGACGTTCTGTAGCATTACGCTTTTTATCTGTATGAAAGCCTGTTGATGTCTGTATCGCCTGTCCTGCTGCCAGTCATACTTCTGTTGGCTTGTTTTAACATAAGCCCTGACATTAGAGGAAATCTCCTTCAATGGTGTGGTGCTGTTGGGCCCAGTTAGACCGCAGGCTTATCCTGCCTGCCCTGGTCTCTTGGAGCTCATTAGAGAGGCACTCCCCTCTGAGTCAGTGGTCAGGATATGAGCCTGCCATTTTAACTGCCCTGCAGTACTTGTGCATGCCAGTGCAATGACTGAAGCCTGTATCTGTCTGTTGGATCGGCCCTGTTCTTGCCTGCCTGCTGATGTTCCACATGCTTGGTGAGGCGGGTGACGCACCTGCTACCGTGTCTGTTCCTTAATCCTACAAAATGCTAAATTGATATTACACCACCACCAAAGTCTGTTTTTTTCCTCTTCTAAATCAGGTGTTATTACACTGATAACTGAGATAACAGATAATGACATGTTTTGGCTAATGGAGAGATTGTATTATTTCTTTTGTTTGAGTTTCTCTGATGTGGGATGCAGTCGCTTAAAAGATTGGTGATTTTTAAGACCTCCTGTTGTGATGTGACGTTGCTCTATCTGTGCCGTTGAGGCACCAGCTGTCAAGGTTTTAATGGTGATCAGTCTGCTTCTCTGTAGGATCTCATCAAAAGACCTGAAAACGTATAACCCATTGTTGGCTTCATCCCTATCTCTTGAGGTCTGATGACCGTGCCCCTTTAATTATTCATAAATGATAAAAAATTAATTCCTAAATAATCAGGCTGAACAAATAATTAGAGTGTAAACATGCTTGTCCATTTTTGGTTTAGTGTAATCCACAGCATCTTGTGCATGCGCAGTGCTCAGCCTTGTCATTAAACCGGGTGACAAGGGTAGTTGGTTTATGTCCCTTGGTAGCATTGAGTTGAGCCAATGACTGATTGCTGCAGTAAACCCATTCATTAAACCAGTGTCCTCTTGAGTAAGAGGCTTAGCCAAACTAACTGGTGGACATAGAGGCAAGCTGATTGGTATGACTATATAGCAGCTCGAGACAATGGCTCCTTTCGCGTCCAGTTGAGGTAGCCCACCCCTATGTTTTTATTGATGGAGAGATTATGGGAGGCTAGCCTTGATTTATGTCTGGTCTTTTGGACTCGCTTTGAAAAAGGCAGTCTGTCCCACACCCTGGAATGTGGAAGAAGATGAGCTCAGCCCTGCATGGAATGTTACCCTCTCTGTAAAGTGACACATAACAGAACGTAAGACTAGGTTACTCAAGTCCTTGCGATGCTGCTGATTTGTCAAATATCGTTCTCTCTCTCTCGCTCTTTTTCTCTGCTCCTGTCAAAAAAATCATCGAAAAGCATACCTGGGATCAGTTTGCTTTATGAACGACTGGAAGAAAACTCAAGCGTGCGTATGCTGCCTCCGCCCTTTCTCATTTTGTCTCGAGTGTCACAGGCACTTGTGTAGCTGTCAACAGGCCATCCAAATGTCAGATGCCGGCTGGTTTGACCGCGTGACCTTGGTAATTATGGCCAGAGCCTCAGGTCTGCGTTCGATGGATCTAAACAGAGCCTCAAACTTACAGAGCGAACAAACTGCACAGCATTTACAGAACTGCCCCCTCTTGCAGTATGACGTCCCCGCTAGACTGATGCAATAAGCTGTCCTATCAAAGCTGACCGGTTTCTGATTTGAGATGAAACCTGAAAGCCGGTAAAGTAAATGAATTTCATGCCCCGGCAACCTTGAAATCGCAGGGCCTGCGTAGGCAGCTGCACCATCTGAGCCCCTTACCAGGGGTTAAATGGTACCCCCCCCCAGCATCACGTTAAGCCAAACAAACTGCTTTTGAAGACTAAAGTGACATGGAATGTGCCTCGGTTGGTCTGAAATGCATACTGCGAGCATAAGAGTGTGGTAGCAGATCTTCCTGATGGAATATGCTATTGACGGTTTGTGTTTCTTTTGGATGCTCAGTCGATGCGGTCCCACGACAGCACGCATGCTTTTGGAATTGGAACCATTTCACTGAGCCATACAATAAAAGCTTCCTGTCTTGGCAATGGGATCACCCTTGGTCTCACATGTCCACTCTTCCTAGCTGACGAACAAGTGACACGTCTGTACCGCTGCCCATAACCTGCGTCCTCGGCATTCCGGCATCGCAAATTGATTTTCTTTGCAACTCAGGGGATTGGCGGCCCATGAGGAGACAAACTGCAGAAGCAGGTGGCAGAGTGTGGTCATGTTACAGCAAGGTGGTGTTTTTGCCTCCATGTTTTCATCAAACTGCTCCCAGACCAGCCTGGTGTGACACACCCATATGGTGGCTGAAAGGTAGATGGGGACAAAAAAAATCACATGAGCTCATGGAAGGGACTGCTCTCCCATACCCCCCTGAAACTCATTGCTTCCCCATTCTCGTGGCCTTGCATATCCTCACCTTGACCTGGTGTGTTTGGAAGTTCATTTTCTCAGGTGTTTCTTTCTTGCATTACCCATGGATGTGCACTATCTATCTGGGAGATCACTGTGGAGTGCACTGACATCCAGGAAGGTGGGTCTGCTGGTAGTCTCTGTTCATTCACCTAATGCTGATTTAATAGGTGTTGAATGCGATGGCTTTATCTCCTCTAGGATTGTGTGATCCTTATTTAGATACTGTCACATGGTGACTGTCCTTGGTCGTGTATTGACCGTTATCGATTGGACAGGCTGCTTAAAGGGTGAATGAGGTGCTGGCAAATATGTGTCACAGGCACAGGCCATCAGAATTGTGTGTGTTTTTCCTTGCTAATTGCTCTCTCACAAATTAAATTGTCACTGTTTTGGAAGCAATTAATGGAATGTGTATGACTATTCAAAACTCTGTCCAGTCTTATTAAGGTAAATTTAAGAAAAGGCACAGTATACTTAGAAGACAAGTTTGGAACAAAAGATAGGTGTTTCATATTCCTTCTGAGTTTGGTTGAATGTTCTCCTGGCGCAACATGATGTCAGTGTTGATTCTGGGCACTGTGATTAGACATCAAGACAACTGTACAAGGCAGTTGAATGTTTGCGTTCATATCTTCTGTATTGAAATCCTCAAGGTTTGATTTGTTGGAAATAAAATAATCTCGTAGATCCCCGGGTGGTCAGACCCATGAGGTTTTAATGATGGTGGCTTGGGGAGGCTGCTGGGCTCACCTAGGAGAAGACGCTGGCTAGGCTGAAATGATGCTGCATAAGCATGCAGTGATTTTCATCTGGTAGTGCTGGTGTTCTTGACCTTGTGTTGCAGTCGATGCTGTGACTGATGTGAGTCGTTCTCATTTGATATGTCCCTGCAACAGTGGTTGTTTTTTTTTCTTTCTTTTTTGCCCTTTCTCAATTAACTCTGAGCAACTTGTGAGAATGAATAGTGTTCATCCCTGTCACCCTTGGGGCAAGGACAGGTTCAGCTGATGTATGTGTGATTGTTTAGCCACTGTATAGATCCAGAGTGAGTATGAGGTCACCGATGGGGGAAGATTGGGCTTTGGAAATTTGGGCACAGCTGAAGCTGCTAATTGCTGGGGAAATTACTGCAAGGTCTCCCAGCCAGTACATCTCTGTGTAGGTGCATCATTTAAGGCAACCTCTAGGTCTCCATTCAGCATCTTTAAAACATAAAAAGTACTTGAACCTTAGAACAGGGGATTTCAACCTGGGGTCTTTGGAGCAGTAGGGACTCTGACACAAACCACTCAGGTTGGAACAGAAGTGGCATATTAGTGGCAGGGGTTCCTTAAATGTGGTTCCTTTTCATTTGGGGGTCCTTGGTTTATGAAAATGAAAATCCCTACCATAGAATAATCACACTGTTTTGTCTAAAACCTTTCTGGATGCTTTGTAGCTCAGACCAGTCTCAGCAAGCCCAGCAACATTTCGCCTACTGCAATGTGAGCCCCGGGTATCATTATGCCTGTCGCCCTGTCATGTTTAAAAGCTCGCGTCTGGCCTGAAACACAACCGCTGGACCCTCTGAGGATTCTCAGGCTCCGTCATGTCAAGAAGCCCGCCCCGGCGTCTGGCTTTCTCCCCCCCCCCCCACTCAGGCGGAGTTGTCCAGTGCCGCTCTTCAGCCCACTAAGATAAACGAGCGGCATGTCGCCGCGGTCACTGCAGGCCATCGTGTCTCTGCCCAAACAGGGAAACATTAAGATGCCTCTTTAATCAACAATCTCACAGCCCTGTTGGTTAAATGGTTCTCTTCCCATTTTACTGTGGGCCAGAGGACATTGGAGCAAGACTTTTCTAAAGTTTATTTTCCCCTTTTCATTTGCATATTAAGCTTTGTGTGTTAAAGCATCTGTTGTCCCTGTTATTGGCACTCATTCTGTTTTTAATACTGTTTTAGTGTGATGTAGCCATGGTCTAGAATATCATTCCCTGAAATATTCTCTATGCTTAAGCAGTGTTTCCCCTAGATTTACAGCTTGGGGGGGGGGGCCCCCGACGGACACTGACAGGATTCATGGTGTTCATGTGTTTCTTTTAATGACAGCAGTCAATATATTAACCTGAACTAAACATCAGAACATTTCTTTTTATGACAATTATCCGCAAAGTGTGCAGCTTTAAAAAAAACGCAGATATTTTTGTCTGCTTTTCAGGTGGTCGACGCACCATATTTTCTGACGCACGCTCTCTGTCCACTGGTGGGAGTGTGCTCACCTGTGTGTGCGCGCGCGTGTGTCTGTGCGCGCGCGTGTGTCTGTGCGCGCATCAGGGCAGAACTCCGCCATGCGCGGTACAGGGAGCAGAGGAGAATTGTAAACGCGCGACCGTGTAGAGACAAAAATGACAACACTGTTAAGGTTTGCTGGGCGGAGGCCTGTCACTCTGTCACTTAGAAAGAGGCTCATCAGGGCTTCGGATTTCCCCAGTAGCTAGCTGGCCAGCACTTGGGAGTTTGGGAGTCCAGGTCAGCTGGGTTGGTGGTAGTGAACACTGAGAGCCACGAATGGAGCTCTCTGCAGTTACCACTTCCCAAATGCTATGGGCTCAGAGGTCCATTAGAAGCATCCAAGGCTCTTTTGTGTATGATGAAGGAAAAGGTGTGATAGCGACTGTGGTGCTGCATCACATGGACAACATTAATATGCTATGTTACATCTGTAATTTGTATAAACTGCTGCACATAGACCATTACTAGGTGGACATGCTGGTAATTTTACAGTCAATGTGTTCTGACTGTCATGACTTTGATGTGACTGCTGTATTTTGTATATGAAGTTTAACAAACATATAATTAATTTAATGAATCGCCAAAGGAATCTAGTGATCCAGGTGCAGTGATGCTAGGTAGGTTCTGGAGGCTGGGAGCACAGTCCAGGTCTTGGATCCTCCTGAACACCATGTGCACCCTGGCCATTCAAAAGTGGCCTGCATCTGCATGTTACTCTTCCAGTGTTCCCAATGAGGCATTTCCAGTTTTATTTGTTAACCACCAGGAACATTTAAATAGTGCTATCAGTTTGATGCTCTAGAACAATTGTTTTTATTGTTTTATTATGCTCTGCAACGCACCGTAATGCACTGTTAGGGTGAGGTGGGGCATGGGCCTACCAGGGAGCAGTGCATACCTTTGTGCTTTTCATCAGATGGACTTTGACCAAATCTCTGAAGACATTCTTGTGGTGCCCAAACCTTCCTGGTGTCATGGTGGCACTTGTTCTTTCCAGGTTTTCTTCTCAGAGGCTCCATTTTCCCTTTTCCAGAGGAAAAAGTCAAGTTATTCAGTGTCTGCCTAGAAAGCATGAATAGGAATTGTAAATCCTTGATTTGCTTCAAGAATTATAAAGAAGCACAGTCAGCACTTTGAATCCATCGTCTTGCTGAACGTTTCTTATAGGTCCCTTGACAATGCTAGAAATCATTACAGGTAGGAATTTGCTCTGTGGCCATTTGCATTACATTGTCTCATTAATACAGGTGCTCTTCCAGGCAGGATCACCTGCCCATTTGCCCGCTGTTTCAGAGCTGGCATCTAAATACTGCCTGAATATCAGTCAGCGACGCCCCTCCATCTGTGGCTGCTGAAAGCCCGCAATGCATCTGCTGCCTCTTTTCAAGCATCATTTTTTGGTGTTTTAAAATGAATACAGTTTCATATAATTGGTTTGGTTGTCTAAATAAATTATTTTCTCCTATCAAAGTTATTTCTATTTAACTGTTAATTGCATTGTTATAGAAAATGGTATAAATTTCCCCTATTGAAGTTGATGAATATATTAATTACCTATTCTCAATAATTATTTCAATAGCACAAAGTCATTTATAAATTAGGTTCACTGTTGTGGCCATGCAGTATGTACTAAACCTATTACTGCTAGATCGATTAATGGTGAAATTTGAATGTGTGTGTGTATAGTTTTCTGGGAGAGGCGGCTCCTCTGTAGTCGTCTTATCAATCAAGCTTTGCACCAGAGAATAACTTCTCTACAGCTGAGTTAAAGCGTGTAAATTATGTAGAAGGAAAAAGCTGTATTGTCCACCGGCGCAGAGCTGGAATTGACTGTTGGAAGGACCCCCCCGCCCCGCACATTCATACACATGTTTATCTTGCCCAGCTGGAGTGATTTCATTAAGCAATTACACACACATGCAGGCCAGATGCCTGGCAGGGAAGGTGATCAGCAGCGCAAGGCCCTAATAAAAGGACGCTATGCTAATCAGCTAGGAAATGAAATCATCTTTCTTGTAGCATGCTTGTGCATTCTTGTGCCGTTTCATAAATGCGCGTGTGTCACGAGACTGTCTGCCAGATGGATCGCTGGCTGACCTGGGGCCTGCGTCTCCCACAGCCATCCACCCCACGCAGCAATTGGCGTAGGAATCGCCCTGTTTTCGATCAACGGTGGCAGTAGGTGTGTTTGTTCTGGGGGGATTTTCGAGATGAACTCTTTAGGCCCAACTCGGGCTGTTTTCAACTCTCTGACCAGCTATTAGGTATCAGCTATTAGCAGCCGAAGTTACTGTCCTACCACCTACATCTGAACAACCTCTATGAAAGTGATTTGTATTATTTATGCTACTTGCGTTTGTTATTATTTGTACACAGTTGACATCTTTTCAGTCTAGTTTTACAACCATATGTATGTAAGTGAAATGTTTTGAGTTCAGCAGCCTTTCCCCAAAAAAATGAACCACAGAGATTTGCTCCATAAACATCTACAGTGAAGAATGATATACAACAGTTTTGAGACTCTTGGCTGTTAGACTGAGTGACCCCACCTGATACCAACACAAAGTTTTTCCCATATGATCTCGTCCTGGTGAACTAGTGGCCATTTTGTCTGGGTAGGAGCAATCATCCATGTGGATATCACATGTATTTGTCCTCTGAGATCCCCCCCGTGTATTATTGACACAGCACATACTCTGATGGAGAATCGTTGATTTATTATAATACTAACTGGAGCGGGGGTGAAATTGAACTGCCCCTTCCTCTCTTCTCAGCCCTGGTGAATGTCCGGACTGGGCAGCCTACTTCCCACTGGTAATGGGGTTGGGGGAGGGGGGGGGGGTTGGGGAGAGTGGCTCACGGTTTCATATCAGCACAGGGTAAAACGATCTGATGCTGAATGAAATGGTAGACTTTGCCCCCACACTGCCTTCTCGCGTGCCGCAGGGGGGCAGGACGGAGCCACAGTACAACCGGATGTTCAAATTACCTGGCCTTTTCATCATCTGAAGTAGGTTAGTTTTTCCTAACTCTCCGGTGTGCGTGGCTATATCCTGTGGCAGCGTATCTTAAAATTGCGTTTAGCTGTTGCATTCATGTCCTAGGCCAGCTCTGTGTAGCTGTGAGCTGTTAGCTGCTCCCATCTGATATTCTAGTCTGTTCCTCATCATGTTTTTTTTTTTTTTGTTTTTTTTTTTTGAAGGCAGGCTTAAAAAAATTACCTCTTCTCATTTAAAGTTATCCTTATTCGTCAATAAATTTCTGTTCCATTCATTTCTTCTACCAGGAGTCGTTTATTATGAATGGCTGAAGAACAGGATCGTTAAGGAATATTCCTATTGTAAATATGGGGGAATTTATTGTCACGTCTTGGTAAAATACGTGCAGTGCCCTAAATGTTTCAGTACCCTTGGACAGAGTTGTTGAACTGGTCCCCTTTGACTTTGATAGATGTTTGATGACATGCTGTTGTCTGTCATTGTAATTGATGAAAGGTGTATGTTAACAAACCAAGCAGGGAGCATTTATCCAGAGTTACCATCCATCTTTAGCTTTAAATTCTGGAATTTGAGCCTTTTCGGTTACCGCGAAGGCCTCTTGCTTGGGTGATGCTTTTATTGACTTTGAAATGCCCATATAATGATACCATATAGCGGCCCCCAGGTTTGGTGGTTTGTAGTTTGATGGGTTTGTAAATCGGGGCTTAATTCAGGGGAGCTCTGTTCTGGATTATGGGTCGGCCTGGTCTCAGACTTTGCCCCCCCCCTCTCCCACGCCCCCCAATAGGCACTTCACATGTCTCACCAGTGAAATATGACCATATGAAAGACAACTTACTGAAATCTAAGTCTATTTGTTAATAAAACAGATCTAAGGATTAATATTTTGTACTTCTGTGATGTTTAAGCCTTGTGAGAACAGTCTTGATCAGCAGAGCGAATTCTTGCTTATATTTGTCATGTGGCTAATGAGTGAAAGCCTGTGAGGTGATTTGTTTGTGCCCCGGCCTTGCCGTAATTAGGCCATTGGAAAAAAAAAAGGAAAAACACTCCTTAAAAATTTAATTAAACTTCATCTTTAAAATCCCATTTGATGGGGGTGGAGCAAATTGGCTTTCCTTTAAAATAAACCCATAAACTTACAATGCATAAATCAGCTTCTCTGATGAATTCCAGACTGATGAATGCACTCACAGGGACATGTAAATGTCAGCCACGTGAATGTGGAATGAGTCGTACAACAGAGAAAAAGGAATTTGTAACATTTTGCATTGCTAACAGGTAATTCCTTTTGTTGGCTGTTCTTTCTGCGATTAGAACCTTTCTTTCTTGATCTTTGTTAAAACAGTTGAGTAGAAGCATCATATTTTCTGATCATATTCTCTCACTGTCTTTTTTCTCTCTCTTTTTCTCTTGAAAAATGATATACTTGGAACCATTTGCAGTACTCGTGAATGCTACTTTCCAAATGGAGACGGACTGGGTGTGTTTGAAGTCAGGCTGGTGTTCCTGCAGTGAGCCTTGCGCTCCACTCTGGACTTGTGCGGGATGTCAGTGATCTTGTGAGAGAGTGCTCAATAGCACTGCATGACATAGGCCACTGCCCAGTCTGGGTTAATCTTGAGAAATATGTTAAATTCTATCTGACATATTGCCGCTGTGTTCCCCAGTCTTGGAAATGGACATACTGCACAGCACTGTGATGGTTCTTTCCATAACACATGCACTGATGCCTTCAAATGATATCACTGGCATAAATTCCTGTTTCGTGATCGGGGCAAAAAAGGTATCATGCTCAAGTCATTTTGGGTTTCTCCGCAGAAGGATTTAGAATCTGTGAATGTGCTGTCGTGTTTTGAAGGCGATGTGTCCTTTTCTTCTGCATGGTCAGGACACATATTTTCTTTGTGTACTGGGCCCGATAGCCATGTATGGTTTGAAACAGCCTGTCTGTGGATCCTTACTTTAATATTTTTGAGCAATGTAATATTTGTTGTAACCAATTAAAATTTCCTCAGTGATATCAGATTTCTAACTGTGATGAAGCCTAAGGCAAAGGGTAAAATATGTGCAAGTGCAAGATTGACCCCCCCCCCCCAAAAGTTATGTTAAAGCACATGTAACTGAAGCTTCTTCCCCTTACACACCACACTGCAAAATTCCCTTATCTTTCCTTTTTCACTGGCGCCAAGGGGTGAATGTGAGATCATTTCACTTGAATAACCATTCCATTTAGACCCCCAAACAGCCCCATGTGGTTAAATGTGTGGAGGCCATTTGTCATCAGGACAGTGTTACTGCGAGATTTCATTTTTATTATTTTTTTAAACTCCCAGTTTCCTGTTCTGCATTCTGTCAGACCAACTGGATGTGTCTGTCTGGATTTTTGCTTTAAATGCAGGGTGCAGGGGCTGAAGATAAGGTACAAGTAGGTTTTTCTGGAGGCTGGTGAATTAGGTTTAGGTGATGCTGATGGATTGGGTACAGGTGGGGCTAGCAGCTTGGGTATAGGCTCGTTTTTATGGGAGCTGGTGGATTGGGTACAGGTGGGGCTGGCAGCTTGGGTATAGGCTGGTTTTTATGGGAGGTGGTGGATTGGGTACATGTGGGGCCGGCATCTTGTGTATAGGTTGATTTTGGAAGCAAAAGAGAGCATTATAATTTAAACGCTTCATGTCATTTAGGCCTGTTCATAGCATAAATGGACCCTTTTAGTATAATGATTTGGAGTGGTTGAGATGCATCTCATTGCAGTCGGATTGCCAGGTGTTACGTTGGCAAAGCTCTATCCATTGTAAAGCCGCTCGACTACAGATGTTGGCACCTCTGCTGTCATTGTCCCTCCTCCCTCGTTCACCCAGCAATGGTCTGACTAGGTTTCCTGGGATATTGTTTCTAAATGCCCGTTGATGTTCTCACTTTCCTGACTGAGCATGTCCATGTTACATGATAACACACACTCAACTCACCCACAGATTCAATTTTTTCCATCTTTGGATTACACCTCATTGTTTTGCTGATTTCATTTTCATTTCTGCATTACATTTTCAGTCCCTTTTCCACCTGAAAACCTTGTTTCTGTAATTGGGCTCTGGTACCATATGTCTTAACCTTACCTTATGGTAAATTTTTTCTTGGGATTTTGCAGCGAGAAATCGCTTGCAATGGGGTCTGATATCCTAATTGTCTTATCTTCTTGGTTAATTCTGGCATTCTGGTAGCCCTGCTGTCATTGAAATGTTTACAGAAATACATGGATTTGCATGGAAAACATTCACAGTACACTATGATGCATTTTTTCCCCTTTTCTCGTAAAGAGTTGTTTTGCTAATTGGATTCTAGCACCTCAAGCCTGAATTAAACTTCTTTCCACAGGGGGATTGGGGGAACATGGTGTTTTATTCACAGCTGTGGCCTGTACGATCAAATTTGGCCGCAGCGTTTTGGAACATAAGCTCCTGGTGTGACTTGCCACGGTAGGGCAGGGGAGCCGGGAGTGATGTGTATGCCTGGAGTGCTTTGAGACTGTGTGTGTTTTCAAATTTGAGAAGTGGAACAATGCTAGCTTTTGATTCAGAAAAACAATGAATGAAGTTTACAGTTTCTTTTCCTCCCTTACAATGTCTTTGTTGGCAGAAGGAGGGGCCTTTTATAAAACTGGATCTTCATTCTGGCTGCTTGAAATCCAATATTTCTTCCCTGGGATTAGAAAATAGTATGGTAGCTCTCAACCAGAAGTTTGGCTTTTCAATTAGAGCACTGTGGTTTGCCTGGAGGATTCATCTGGGTCTCTGCTCCAGGCAAATGAAAAATCAGTGTGTAATCTACCACCCAGGCACCAGAGGGCACTGTTGGACCTCCCGCCTGTTCCTTGGGCTTTGCCAATTGTCTCCTACATAGTGGACCCCATCCCGTGTTAGGATCTCTGAGCCTAGTGTTTTAGCAACAGATTGCCAAGCATTTCTTGGTCTGCAATGGATCAGCCATTCACACACCATTGACTGTGCCTGTGTCAGATCACATTTTGATTCAGTGGCCAGTTAGCCGACAGTCAGTCAAAAATCAGTGTAGTGGCCTGCTTTTCCTGGGCTGCTTTTTTTTTATCTTTATTTAGAGTAAATTTTTGTTGCACCTAAACAGCATAAAGTCAGAACTTTATATTCAGTAAAAATGCTTTGGAAGATGTAGAGTGGCTCTCAGGTGATGGCTTACCTGTTGGTGTCTTCAAACAGGTTTTGCACTCATTCTCTCCAGCCTTGTTCTCTTCAAAGGAGTCTGAAAATGCGGGTGACAGTTGGTAGCCGTTTCAGGGGCTTTTCTTCACTCAGGGGGTGTGAGGCATTAAACCGAGCTGGCGAGGCCTCGTCCTCCTCTCTGAGCTGGTTGCCCTCCGGAATTGGTTCCTCTGTGCAGTACCCTCAAGGGAGAAGAGAAAGATTGAATTTCTCCACCGGTGCTGCTTGAGGCAGGTGAGCAGTTTCGTGCTGCGAGTTCTGTGATGCTAAAACTGAGGTAAAAAATAAATAAATAAAAATTATGACGAAGTGTCAAGAAAGAGGTTTCGTCAGAGGTACATATATGTTTTTGGTGAGGTAGGATGTGGTTTTCAGCTCTCTGCTGAGTTCTTCTGCTCTTAATTTCAGGCCTTTCTTGAAAATGAGTAAAAAACTATCTGAAAGTTTTGCTGCTTCTAAGAGAAACAATTAAGAACGGATGACATAATCCCTCCCACAGTTCTCGCACAATCTGGGATGCATTGTTCAGCCTATAAGATCACTTTCCTGGTGATGCTTGGCAAGCCACCGTAGCAGAGAAGCATCGATGCCAAACTTTTGAAGCGACTGCCTGCCCGGAGTGCATTCCAAGCATTCTAGCTAAAGCAAAGAAATACAGGCATGGTGAAACAGGCACAAAGCAAGGGTTCAAAGGCTGGAGACAGGGTGCTTACAGCTCCTGTTTCAGATGACATCCAAAGTAACATGGAATTAGACATTGCTACAAACAGGTTGGAATTTTATAGTGGACACCTCGGCTTGATTAGCTCAGTTGTTAGGGCAAAATTTCCAAATACCGGAGCCTTTTTTTGGAGTTTTGTGGGGAAAAACGTCACAATATCATTAAAATTATTGTTTGGGCTCGTGTTCTTTCAAGGCAACACACAAAATGGCATTAGTCCAGGTTCTGCACAGACCCCCAGCAGCAAGCTTTTCATCTGTGATTTACCACCCTGGGTAAAAATAGTGCGACAGGAGTGTGGAGGCAAGTGCTATGATGTGCACACTCAAACTCACCCCACCTCCTTGTGCCCAGGAAAGAGGCCAAAGTCACTGGCATTGGACCACTCATGGAAAGGGCGCCCAGGACTTTTCGAGCGTTTTGCCCTAGACCTGTGGGGCACCTAGCATAATTCCTGAGTGAGTAAAGGAGCAATCCACAATACTTCAGGTTTGTTCTCTCCCTTCCTGGGATCTTTTCCCATCAGGTTTAAAATTGGAAGACTGCTTGGTGCCATGTTAAAGGTCAGTATAAGTAACCCGAGCCAGCCGTTTCAGTATATCGATTTGCTGTCCTTGCCATTTTGTTTGTGCATTTAATACTGCCCAAGGTGTCCGTGAGTGCCGTAAAAAAAATTTTGCTCTGAAAGCTGTTTGCTGTCATTTTTGTTTAATGTGTTTTTTTTTTCTTAAGCCGCTATTGCAGGCTACATAATCTGCATCATTTAATAAAAAGTCTGACTGATTTATGCAGCTTGGTATATTACACAGCTTGAGCAGCTGGTTCAAGGTTTCATCAGCAGCCCCCATCCCTGATTTTGAACCTTAAGCTATTTGGTCAGAAGCATGGCTGGGCTGAATACTGTTGCCATGGGAAACCAGGAGAACAGGGAAGAGTCATCCAGTTGGTGTCTGGATGTTCTGGAGGTACTGGTGGAAGAGTGTCTGCAGGGTTCTGCTTGGTAGAGAAAAGGGCAGTAAGTTTTCTGCAGCAGCCTGCCAGGCCACCTCCTCAGCAGGGCAGCAGAGCATTAGGGATCTCCCATTTTGTTCATTGCCCCCCCACCCCCCACTCCCCTTAGTATTAGCAGGCCACACCATCACCTTGGCAACAGCGGCAGATCTTGGATTCCGACAGCCTGTGCCCACTGGACCAGGCGCTCATAAAGCGATCCAGCCAAATGATACTTTGCTTCAATCATGGAGCTGAAAAGGCTTAAAGTGGCCAAGGCACAACATTTAAATGATTATTTTTAAATTCGCTGAGACTTCTGCTAAAACAGCTGTATGTGCAAGTGTGTCTGCTGGGGACAGAGTTTGCAGCTTCCCTGCAAAAGATTCCAGTATGTAGTTTTCACAACTAATTCTCTCTATGCAGACCACCAGCCTGAAAGTTTCTGACTCAAATGGGTTCTGCATCTTAAGTGAATATCTTCCTAAGTATAATGATTTAATTAGTCCTAATCACATTTTTAAAGAGAGGTGCATTTTCTTCTTCACCACCGCTCTGAACATCTGAATTATTGATGAACCGAGTTTAATTTTTTGTTAAACACTTTAGGATGAGAGTCAGGATTTGTGGGATGGAAGGAAATCCTCGGCCTGTAATGGCACGTGTGGTAAAAATATATATCTGAGGCTCTGTCATTCAGCTGTACAATTAGAAACCCCTGCCAGTTGAGGGCTGTGTTACTTGGCACAGTTTGCAGTTAAGTTTACTACAAGCAAGACATACATAGAATAAACAGGTCATATAGGTAGAATTTAATTTGTTTGTATGGGTACATTTCAGTTCAAAGATGCCAGTGTGCTAGACCCCAAAAAGAGAATGAATAAATGAATCACATGAAAGTGTATGATAGAGTGCTGGTTATACAAATGAGATAAAAAAACAAGCTCTGTAAAAAATGGAAGGTACAGAATTTAGTACAGGTGGGTCAGAATAGTCCCTGAGTATTGAGGAGGTGTTCTCCGAGCTGGGTGGGCTTAGGGAGATAGAAAACATGGAACAATCCATGGCAGCGGGCATAAGCGAGCATCTGACGCACATAGCTGAGTATCCTGGGGAGAGGAGCCTGCCTGGAGGTGAACCTCAGCTGTACTAGCTGTCTGCTGAGAGGAAGAGCTTCATTAATCAGAATGGAGCATAATTTGGATGCCTACAAGGAATCTGGACTTGTGCATATGACAGATCAAGCCTTGCTCAACTGTTTGGTCAATTTACCATTCTCCTCCACCTCCCCCCAGCAAACAGCACCAAAAATAAGACACTGGTTACAGTGGACTGGTGAATTGTTTACTGGTTAGCTGCATGTGCCTGAGGGTTAGAAAATGATAGAGGCAAACAGGAAACAGGCTGATATTGTCTTATATATGATTCAACAGCATGTACAGGCAACAAGCAAGCATTTCCCACAAAGGTTTTCAGTTAGAGCTCTTTACAGCTTCACATGAAAAAGGTGAAGACCATAGCTAACAAGCAGCACTCCAAATGGGAGATTAAGTCATCCTCATTGGCCTCAGGGTGGTAGTTTGGAGTGGGGGGCAAATTTAGTGTATGTATGCTGGCTCACACTGATCTGTAATGTCTGTCATACTATGCAGCTGGACCTGGGGGTCCATACAGCCACAGGTGATGACTTACCGAGGTGTTCCTGTTCTAACCAGCGCTTGTAGCAAGAGAGAAGGCACTTTGCTGAAAGTCCCCCAGGAAATGCCCTGAAAAGGGAGGCTGTCACTGGCATACAGACGGGGGAAGCTTGTTGGCTCTCTGATATGGCCTTGTTTTGTAAGTATTTATTTACTTGCTTTTGTGCCCATCAAATTAATCTAATCACCGTATGGCGAGGAGGCAGTGAGCAGGAGCTGTGGCTTCACTTGGAGCGCTGAGGGCGTTTCAGTCCACAGGCTGCTTAATGGCCTCGGACGGTGGTACCGTGGAGGTCCTCCAGCAGGAAGGCCCGGGCCACAATCTGGAGTGGGCTCACAGCCACGTCAGGCCCAAGGAAAGGCAGGAGGGATGGATCAGAGAGGGCCTTCACATATGCTTTTGGTCCGGTTCTTGCTGGTGATAAATCTGTTCGTGTGTGTGATGCCAGCAGCAGGCTTTTGTGTTATGAATTTCTTGCAGGCCTGTGTGATTTTACTCCATCTGACCATGGTTTTTCACAAAGCAGGCCGTGTTGAGGCTTTGTTAGAGAGTGGGCCGCCATGAACGGCTCTGTCCTTGGATTTGCTGGGACCGTGGCATGACTAAAGACTTGTTTTCACTTCATGCCATCCATGATCCTGAATGTTCTTACTTCTCCTCCTGCAATGCAGTTGAACCACAGAAATAGCCAATGGCGTTTCATTGTGATGCTCTATAGAGGCCAAAGCCCTGCAACGTTGCTTCTATCGCTAGAAATAAGATTACTTAAACCTAAAGTAAAATAAATAGATTTACGTCTTCATCAAGATGATGATAACAGATGCCAAAACATACATGGAGTGTTATTGCAGTACAAACATGTTTTATTTGAATGTTTAACCATCTTGGAGTCTTTATTATCCTGTAGAAATGAATCATATAAATGTCATCATTTTTCAATCATATTTCTGGACTTCATATTCTGTTATTATTCTGATAACAGTGTAGAAAAGGTGTTCGTATACTATTTTTTGTCTGTTTACTTTCTGGCTTCCTGCTATTTTTCCACTGACCAATGCCTTTGCAGAGCCATGGCGTTGTAATAATTTTCAAGTGTTGTGCGGCGCCCAAGGCCGGCCCCTGTGAGGAAAATTACGGCACAGTTCCCACGCACACATTTGCGCTGCCGTATTTGTATGACGTAAAAACCAGCCCTGAGTCTCACACTTAGTTCCTCTTAACCACATTTTCCTTAGTTTACCCCTAAGAAAGCTGTACAGAGACAACAAAGATCTAGTCATACCTTTCTGGATCGGGTACGCAGAGCATTGTTTTTAACAGAAAAGTACATGAGAACTACATCAGCCTTGCTGTCTCTACACGGTGCTCTCCTAAGGTGAGATCAGGAGAATGGTTCTTCTTAACCTCTGATCTCTGCCTTTAGAGGTTTTTCAAGCCTCTTTCTTCAAAAGAAAGGCATTATTCATTATTAGGCCTAAAATAAGCCTGGCTTCTACAGAACACGCCATCATAGAGTCTGCTTGTGCTCTGTGCTCCTAATGTGGTCCCATAGGAGGCTAACAGAACCTTTGGGAAATGGAGAATATTTTGTGGAAGACACGGTACTTTGCTCTCACGCTTTGGAGGGTGGAGTGAAGCCTGGCGGTGCAGAGGCCGAGGAGTGCGCATGTGCTCCTTGTTTCCGGGTGACTGTCCTCCCAGGGTAATGTTTGCTAGCAGGCCACGGCATGGAGCTGGGGATCCAGCCTGATGTGAAAACAATCTGAAGTGCAGAGTGTGATTTTTCCCTTCTCTACATTCCGGTCCAGCGGTGCCCAGACAGGCAGACGGATCTGCTAACAGGTTGTTGTCTAACCTTGGTGTCAGCAGCCATGCTGCCCACTTTGCAACGGCAGGCACATCACTGTCGATGAAGTTAATGGCTGCAGGTACTGCAATCAGCCCTGGTGATTGCACTTTATAATGTGAGCAAATTTGTATTCCCTGTGTCAGCTCTAAACAATGAATAATTTATAGTTTACTTAAAGCAAAGGCTCCACTTTGAAAGGCCTGAAAATGTTGTGTAGGAATGAAGTTTGAGGTAGAGAGATGCCATTTAAAGTGACGTTATTGGTGTACATAAGGGCCACTAGTATCATGGGGTATATTATGAATGTATTTAAGCAGATATCAAGGCATATTAGAATAGATTTGGGTGGAGTATAATTGGTATATGTACATTTTATAATGCTTGAACACTTTTATGTTCAAGCCAACTTCAGGCAACCATTTGACCAATGCTAGAACATTTAGAAAGGGCAATTTGAGAATTTGAAAATTCTTGCCTTTCTCTGGAAGGGCCACAGCTGTTGTACCATTGAGTGTAGTGCTTGGTCCAGTATGGTTTTCAGTATGTGTAAATGGAGGCTCATATAGCTGGGTGGCCCTGTGATAAATCACTCTGACTAACAGCAAACGGCAGCGAGCGTGACCCTGGACAAATCGCGTCTTTGTAATTGTGACTGGGCCCCCTCGACAGACGAGGCCAGTCACTAATGGCCAAAGCTGCTTTCAGTGCTGCTCTCCCGCAGTTTCTCTTCAGTAGCAAAAAAGTAGGCAGGGTGTCTCCATACAGACCTGCAACCTGTCTCAGGTCTCGAGTCTCTCTGCAGTGGCTTTAGTGAACCTGTCAGTGACTGCTAGTAAATATTGCTCATAAACCCAGCTGAGTAGATGATGCCGGAGTGTGTAATGGCTGAGCAGGTTTCCACTATCACGCCTGCTTGCACAGGCTGTGCTTTCTCTCCCTTCGTCTGTCAAGGACACTGACTTCTTGTTTCACAAGACTCGGTACAATTAAGCCGGAGCCCGGCAACGTCTGAAGTGTGTCCAGAGCCGCTTTAGGAAGCGGCCAGGTCCGCCCCACCTGTCAAGCCGGAGAATTGAGCCTCGGCTCGCTGCCGCCCGCTTAAGTGGCCGTCGTTCCACTGCGTAATGGGGTTATTGGTGCTGACGCCTCAGGCAACGTGCTTTACAGCGGAGTGGAGCTAGCGGGCAAATCGTTAAATCTCGGAGAGCTCTGCTAGTCGGGCCCAGAGTTCTGGTCTGCTCACCGGTTTATCGTGTGCCTCGCGCTGAGTCGTGTTGGCAGGTAGGGGTGAAGCCAGTCGTGCCCACGGCCACACTGCTGGTCTGTCTCTGTGGCAGCACCTTGTACTGGGAGCAGAGCCTGACATCTCCGAGACTGGCCTCTCCATACTGCGTTGTGTCATGAAATAGTCATGCAGTACGCACTCCCACTGAATAAATAATTGATCTTGCCTTTGATTTAATTTTTAATTAATTGCTTTATATTTGTTCCATGCAGCTGACCTGTGGACTCAGCAAAGTGTTTTTTTCCGCTGTGTTTGTCTTGCTTGTGTGTTTGATTGTCAGCACTTTGTGTTAATTTTGGGGAAAACATCCCTACCAGATCCCTGACCTGCCTTATTCCAGGCTCATAGCGGCTCTGATGCCTGTAAATTTTATACTTATGCGATTCGAGAAGGAGGCAAATTCCTGCTCAGCCTGGGACCCATCCACTTCTCACACCTGCCTTTTTTGTCTTTAATTATTTCTCCAGAGACCCTTAAACCACTCACATGCTTCTGCAAATTAACAACAAAATACCTTGTTCAAAGGTCTGACACAGCAGTTTTTTCAAGTTTGACTCTACTGTCTGTTTATGGTGCCTTAAACATCATGCCTACTATTCTACTGTTGGTGGACTTGGGTATTACATGGAATCTTGAACATTGTCATTGGAGGGCTGCTTCGTATACTAAGTAATTTTAACCATTTTCAGGGCCTGATGTATGTTTTCTGGCGATGTAGCTCGGGTTTAATTCATGGACTGCACAATGGAGTCCTTCTTGTGGCCCTAAGTGGCAGTTTTGTGAGGGCTATACTGTCTGCTGGCCTAATTTACAGCTGGCGCTCCACTCGAGTGGTTTAGCGTCGCTTTAATTTAGCTTAGTTCTTTATAATTCTTGAAGAGTTCTCTGTGAGTCACATCTTTAATGTGCTGCTGGCCATACTTGTGTGCTGGCATGCCTTCCCTTCTGCATGTCAGTGGCTCAGCCAGGGATGCCGCTGATGACACGCGTGGTCAGGGTCCTTAGGAGCTCGCTTAAGGCCTGCGCCATGTTTTAAATGTTGCCCCCGTCGTCGTGTTTTCTCTTTTCTTTGTGTGCTGATTTACCACGCTCCCCACTGACTGACCGATGGTTTTATTTTTAGTGACAATTTTTGTAACCATTCCATCAAATTGCACTGAATCCCGATTCTGTCCTTGAAGTTACGAAGTGCAAGAGGGAGACTGTTTGACGCAGTAATTGGTTAATCCCCGTGGACTAATTAGCTCAACGTAGAGCTGTTTATCCTGGCCACTTCATCCGGGATGTTCTGGAGGTAATGTCTCCCCTTTGTTAGGGTGTGATTGGGAAGGGAGAGATGGGTGGATGGATGATGGATAGATAATGCTAGATTAGATTAGATTAGATTGGATTGGATAGAAATCAAATAAATTTCCCTTTTGCATTGCCTCTTTTGACAAGCATTGGGAGCGTGTTCCTCACTGTCTGCAGGGAGTGAGCTGTGTTGCACAGAGGGCTGTGCTGTGATTTCGCCATGCTACGAGACTTTATTTGTATTGATCTGAAACATAATCCAGACTGTTCTAACACGCATACAGACGATGTCGTTTTGGTGGTGTGGGCAGGCAGCCATGGAAAGCGGCAGTTAAACACCAGGCTGCGTCCCCTAATGGAGTCGGAATAGTTCCTCGTGCATCCCTGGCTTAGAGCCTTCCAAGGATATTATGTCTCTCTGTTATTTCTGCCAAGAAGATTTATAGCAATTTATGGGATGCTTTTCGCTTTTATTATTCTACTTCTGCAGTGTCTGGGGCAGCACGTTGTGGGGCGATTAGCAAGGGCTCCTACTGCTGTACCCATGAGAAAGGTACTTAAAACGAATAGTGCCACTGTAAGTGTGGCCTTTTTAGATGGGTGAAGGGTACTCCTGTGTTGTCTAAGTAGGCTTGGGAGTGTTTTTGTCATTGACCTAAGATGTTTCAACATTTCAGATCTAAAATGTGAAACCCACCCTGCCACAAACGGCCCTGTCACATGACATCACACCTGAAGCTTATTGATTGTCCTGCAGGCTTGGGTGCACAAATATCAGCATCTTTTCTCGGCTCAAAAAAGCTTAACCTTTGTGAGAAGCCCTTTGATTTTCAATTTAAACAGTCCTTGCACCTGCCTAGATGTCAGTTGCCTTCCGAATGCCACCTTTCAGATGGCTTTGGGGGTTTTCCTATCCGTACTCGTATTTATGGCATCTTACAGTTAGGTCTTGAAGTAACTCCTAACACATCTTTATTGTACTTGGGAAGGTCTTTCGTTTCCGCGTAAATCAACCTGATTCCGTAGAGTTGTTTTTCTGGACGTTTTCAGGGATGGCTTCACAGAAACATTTCTATTATCTGCACTTCATTCAGAACGTGCGGCCTTGTCATAACGGGGCACCATGCACTTTGTTCCCATGGTGTTCTGCCGCCTCTTGTGCTAATAGGGCCCAGGTAATCTGCCTTGCTCACACTTCTGAGAAGAGATGGATGGCGCATGGAAACTGGAAACCCTCATAATTAACCTTTTCCAGATATAGCTGTTTCCTCCTCTCTTCTATTGGTTTGTGCCATGGGTATAATTATTACCTATCTTACCTATCTAGTAATGGGTCTTCGGTAATGCAATTTTTTTTTTTACCTTTAAGTCATTTTTCATTTACAATTCAAAAGAGGGAGCATAGAATCGGGTGAGAGTAGCATCGTAGCTTGAGCATGGCTTCACCGCCGTATTTCCATCCTCTGGTCTTCCCACCTAAACCTTGTGCGTGTGTTTATTTTTTGCCTGGGAGGATGTAATGAAGCTCTTCCCTGAAAGCCTTCCCTGAGCACATGCTACTCAGCATCACAAAGCCCTGTGATCTTCTGCCAGCTGAATAGCAGCAGATCTTGTTCAGTTGCTTTTCAGCCCCCCCGGGGCGGGGGGGGGGGGGGGGGGGGGGGGGGGGGGGGGGGGGGGGGGGG
>JAODKC010000002.1:22179791-22190414 GCA_026777985.1 Mormyrops attenuatus
CACGCCCCGCCGTGCCGGGCGGGGGGGGGGGGGCACCGCCGCAGCGACCCGGGAAATGCCTGGCGCGGCGTGCCCCATGGCCGAAAGTGCGGGGGGCGCCGGGCCGACAGCTGTCAGGCAGTGAAAGGCTTCAGCTGCCGCTCCCCCTCAATTCCTGTCCAACGTGCGGCTGAGCTGCAGAGCCCAACACAGATTGCTCACTGTGTCGTCCCGTATGGTACCGTTATTAATGGGCGGTCCATGGAGAAGCTGCAGGCTGCCCTGTTAATGGACAGTACCCTCTGTCTGAACCTGACCAGGCATCTACTCCACATAGCTCCAAGCCTCTTGTTTTTTTTGTTTTTTCTTAACCTGGGTCCCCTATGTGCGGGTGTGGCGCAGAATCCTGGGACCGATGGGTCCGGATCCTCCCGATGCGGAGATAAGCCAGAAAAAGGGGGTTGCTTTCCTGTCCATGAAAGCTTATGATAACAGCACTGCTGACATGATTATGAATGATTATGTGATTCCACACTGGCTATGGGCTACAGACCAAACCGGTAAATTGTCACAGAAGGAAATTAAGGATAAGTAAAGCGGCTGTTTCTGGTATAATTACCCAACTGTATCTCACTTGTGTTTGTTTATGCCGCGTTATAAATGAATTACTACAGTATCGGTTCTGGTTGATTTAAAAGAGCCATGTTAAAACACGAGTAGGCTGGCTCTGTAGAAGCTCGCTAATTTCCATTATGATCTGCCTCACATTGAAGCTATTGAAAGACCACATTTGCCGTTATGTTGTGGCTAAACATAGAGTGTTTTTTCAGTCTCCCCAAGCTGCAGGAAAAGAAATGAGAACAGAGATGATGATGATGTGGAAGGTTCTTTCATAATGTATATAATCCCATTTCTTTTCTCCTTTCTTTTGTGATGATTTTCATGTGTGTGTGTGTGTGTGTGTGTGTGTGTGTGTGTGTGGGTTTGTATTTACCACATTGTGGGGACACTGTGGCAAAGCCTGTTACTTTTTAGTATCTTGGGACATTTTTTTCTGGTCCCTCTGTGCGTGTGTGTGCTCCACGGGCCTCTGTGGAAGTCACACAGACAGCTCGTTTAAAGCCATGAGTCAGAGTGTCTTCTCTAAACAGAATGGAGCTCATCGCATGCTTCCCATCCCAATCTCAGGCAGCCGTCGTGAGTCGTACAGCCAGTGCTGCACCCTGCAATTCCCATACCCGTCACCTCCTGTCAGGGTCCGTGGGTGACTACGGAAGTGCAGCATTTGACCCTCGAGGGCAGGCCGCTCCCACTCCTCAGCTTCATGACCAAGTGCTCATTCTCACCTTCAAGCATGCGATATTTGGAGCCGTTTTTTGGGGCCGCTGAGTGACACCTCAGTAATGGGCCCCTGGGGCGTAGGGCCCCGCATATCGACCTGGCCAGGTGGCCGTCGGATTCGCAGCAGCTGGCCCGGAGATGGGAGAGGTGGCACCTCTCACACATCCCTGCCATGCTGCGTAGCCTAGAATGTCCATGCCGCCAGCCTTTGGAGTAGTTGCTCTTGCTGGGAATAGGTACTGGAGACAGGCTCCTCGGCATGCCCCTCACACCTGCCCCAAGCGAAGACCTCACCCAGCAATCTGTGCAAACTCAACAGGCGTCTGCGGCGTCTGCTTTTCTAAGCAGCCCGTTTGTCATTGCTAATTATCTTATGGAGCTTGTGCTGCCATCAGTTTTGAAAGCAAAGCTGAGGAGGAGCTCGTTGCTGAAGTCCTTCTCCATCAGCGGTGAATGCAAAAGCTACAAGCAGCTTGTTTTTAAAGTCACTGCTCTCAGATGTCTGAAGTTCCGATTTGATGTCGATTAGTATGTTCATCCCCCAAAATTACATGGGGCAAAGGAGTCCATAATGGTCCCTTATTGGGAACATTTCGTAATTCCCCCCACAGGCAGAAATGCTTGAAACTGTGCTCCCTGCGTGGTGCCGCTGTGCCACATACGGTTGCCCAGTGCCCGCCATGCCTCTTGTGGTTGCCCAGTGCTCGCCGTGCCTCTTCCCTACTGTCTGCACACAGGGGCGACCTGCTCTTTGTCCCACTTCCTCCTCTCCTCCTCCAGGTTACAGTTTTTTGCTTTTCTGAGATGATTTTGGTTTCTGTTGCCTTCCGTTAACTTGCCGAGCCACTTTTCCTATGTAGCAGCCTGCCACACACCCCCTCTCCGGTCGCCTTGTCCCCCCACCATAGACACACATACGGTTTGAAAGTTCCCTGTTTGTGCGTTAGCTGCCGGTGTTTTAATTTATGGGCAGCCGAAGGTTGCCCCGGCCTATTTATGGAAAGTCATGCTGGCTGTGTGAAATGTCTGGGCCCGTGCCCACCTTTGTAAGCCATGCGGCCCGTGACAGGCTGTGATGGAGCCGCACTCGTACTCCCTCAGGCTCACTGCTGTTTTAGTCATTATCTGTAACTAAATAGTTTTGAAACTTATATGGTTTGTGGTTAAGCCCGGATATTAATCCATGACATGGAGGAGTTGTGGAACACCCATCTCGCTATGGCTTAAAAAGGTATTAAACGCCACGCAGGGTGCGTTTGGCAGAGTGCGAGCCTGCAGCCGCTCTTCTGAGGAGGCTCCACAGCTGGGAAAATCAATTAGAGGAGACGCGGACTTCCATCTCCTTTCCTTGTAAAGAGGCGAGCCGGGAGAGCTGACCATCGGCTGTTAATCTCCGCACGATGCCGACTGTCTTGTCGGACAGCTGCCGCCGTGGTGGACAGCAACCGCGTTTTATTACCCCATAAAGCTTGGGGAGAAGCAGCCCTTACATTTGCATAGTGGGCCGCATTGATCTGAGCAGACTAATTTCCACGCCGCGCTCGCTGGAAAGCAAGGGAGAGGACTCTGCAGCTTTGCCTGGGGACTGTTCAGACTTTTCGAATCACCTGTCATTCTCTCCGTACTGCAGCTCAGTGCCGCGTAGGGAACGGGATTCATTTGTACTGAAGCAGCTGTCACTGAGGGAATTAAGGAGGCTTTAAAAGAATATCAATGCACTTTGTAATTTAGTTGGGCCTTTTGCTGGCTGATAGCAGTCTTCAGGCAGGTAGACATCAATCAGGACTGGAAAGGCAATCTCGTGCTCTCCCTTCTTTACCGTCTTCACCGTGCTGATTTGCAGGACGAAAATCTCAGCTTTAGGAATTTCTGTCATTTGGAAAATCACGATTTTTATCCCATGTTTCAGCACAGGTTTTCTTCAAGCAGCTGCCCCACTGGCTGATAAGTTAGGAGTTAGGGGTGGGCAATCTGATGATTTTATATCATGATTGATCTTGAAGATGTCCACGATCTACTTTTCATGCAAAACGTAGAGATTCTGATCATTTATGTCCTCCTGATGCTTCCAAACTGGACATAAAACAATGTCCGGTAATAATGTCACTACCCGGCCCGTACCACACTTCCTCATCCGCCATGCCAATAGCTGACATTGAGACGCATGATAACACATGATATAACATGGCTAATCAGCGCAGCCATCTAGTAGGAAGTCATTCCGTTGGTTTGTGAACGTAGCTCGGGTCCAGGGTGTAACTACCTGATCCATTTTCTTTGCTTGTCATTTTAAGTGTTCACTCCTGTTGTCCATTTCCAGTTTTTGGGTCAACACTATTACCTAGGTTTCCCAAAAGCATGCACTCAGACACTAGTACAGGTGCTATGCAGAACTTAAAAAAAAAACTGACAGAGAGCACAAAGAATCCAAATAAGAATATCTGGCTTAATCCCATTCTAGGATGCCAAGCAGTCCGTAAAATGAAAGTGATGTTGTGAAAAGAAATATTAACGGGATCAGGATGGGTCGTGAAAACAAAGAAAGTTGTACAAATTCGGCACCATCGTAAAAAATGATGTGAAGTGTGAATGCTTTGCATGCATAGACGTGCGAGGTGCAAATTGAGCATGCACAGTCAGATATTTTGCAAAACAAAGTTATCTGTAAACTTCGTCAGGCCACAGTCGGCGCTTCTGGAGGCTCCCCATTGCTTCTGTGAAGAGCTTTGGGTGCCTTGAAAACCACTATGTAAATGCACCTTTCATTTATTCATAATGTGGCAGATCTATTCAACCACCTTAAAAGGATGCATTCAGCATAACATAAAATTTAACTCGGGATTTAATTCCCATTTGAAAACAGTGTCTTTAATTCAATATAGTGTTTTAAATAGTACTAATAGATAAGTCTTTAGGCTTGTTCGAGTCTGGGTATTCTTGACAGTACGTTTCTAAATTGGGAAGAAAAATTTAAATTTAAATTTAGGATCGTGATTTTGTGTTATAAAGGTCACAATATGATTTTTTGGGGGGGCAAATCGCCCACCCCTAGCTAGAGGTGACCTGGGGGTCCTTCTGTATGAAGGAGAGACTAGCAGTGAGAGTGGTGGAGGAGACCTGGTACTCCTTGTGTATGAAAAAGAGACCAGCAGTGAGAGTGGTTTTGTTGTAAAATGAAAAGAACTTAACTTTTCTTCTAGCCAGGCAAGAGTGGCATGATCTAGCTGTGGGGGATGGTGGAGGGTCTTGTGAAATGAGGGGTCAGTAACTGGTCATCATCTATTCCGAAAGACAAAAGAATGTCCCCAGCACATAAAACTCCCGAATTGCTTCAGACAACGGCTTGTGGTAATCCACAAGACATTCCCAGTTGCACAATGCTTCTGCCCTTTGCATTTCACTTTCAGCGCCTGTATTTGCTTGCTGTTGAGTCTTCGGTACCGGTGTCTAAGCCAACCTTGAAAGTGTCCAGAGCCTCAATCTGCTTTTTTGCATTGTCTTTGTTCTCCCATAATCTTCACATCTAATCACACTTTTGATACATTCTTTTTCTAGGAGCATGTCTTGTTGTTAGCCTCCCTCTCAAGGCAGAATTGTCCATGATCTAGGAAGGGGTTGTAGCCAAACCTTTATTTGTTTTAATATTTGTCCCCTCTTTAACAAGGCTGTCTTCCGACAAGGAGACAAAGTGCCAACAGCTGGGAATGCAGCACTGCTTTATCCGAGCTAACAGATGGTCATCTGACCTTGGGAAGCCCATGCTCTGTGCTCCAGCCTGTGATCTGTTCCTTTGGGTGAAGGAGGTGTGTGCAGGGTGGCAGGGCATCTGGGCACCCAGGAGCTGCAGCTGGATTTGTTTGGCTGCTGGATCTCCTGAACCCTGATTATGTTTCATTTGCCAAGACATTCTTTAGCCTGTCTTTAAAGCTTGTGTTGTTATGTCCCCTGACTTACAGCAACAAGCACCAGTCGTTTAACGGTCTATAGAATGAATATCCATCTAACAGACACTGTTTTTATGACACTTCATTAGAGGACATAGACTAAACATGATTAAAGCATCCTCCTTCTTCATACTCTGGATTAGCCACTGTCTGCCTAATGCAATATTTTGATCCTGTGATGAGGTGCAGAGTGAAGACCATGTTTGTTCAAAGCAGCTGTGCTCCGTTTTCTCTGCAGTGTCCCAGACTCACCTACTTGTGGCCTCCTAGTTGTCCAAACCTTCCATAAACCAGTCCCCATCTCCTCTCTGTGGACTGAGCTGTCTTTAAGGCATTTTGTCTTTTTTTACAGCTTACTGTTACTTGGTCTTTACTGTTAATTTCCTCCGCATCAGTGTGTAACTGTCCCAAGTGATGTGCTTTAATACAGCTCTTAACCGGTTTGCTGTTTTGGTCTAATCAGTCATCTGTTGTTCTGTCATGACTGTTAACAGCCAAACTGACTCTCTTCATATGCTTGTATGTTTGGGTCCCCTATGTGACAAAACCACAAATTAATACTTGGTGTTGAGTATGTGATGTGGGGGTAGAGTGACCGGGAACTTTGAGAGATGTTGTGGCCATCATTTGTGGGAAAACCCCCCCAGGAGTACACAGTGTGGTTGGCACACCCTCTGCTAGCAGTTTACCGTCCGTCTGTCAGGTCTTGTGGCCTCTTCAGCTAGTCTGATCGGTGCCACTAAGCCAGCACTGTGGAAGACTGCCAAAAAACATGTCCCCTACCGTTAGCCGGACGCATCCCGTGATGAAGGAATGTGACAGCAGCCATCGATTGATGCCTGTGTGCGCTGCGAGAGCTCACGCTGTACCACCGGGAACAGAATGCCTGAGTAAATATAGACAGAAATTAGGCATTTGGCAGTACTGTCTTGCCTTTCCAGGCTTTCAGCTGCATCTTGAAATAGGTTTAAAACCGAACGCCTTCATTTCGAAGAGTTGTGAGTGCCTACTGAATGCTCTTCACTGCGCAGTCACTAGAGTGTGCTTTGCCATCTAGAGGTTTTTGCAGTTGTTCTCGCCGCTTCTTGACATGGAATGATTACGTGTTGATGGGCGACTAACACTTACGCTGGGAGTCACATTGGGGCAAGGTACATAAGTACACAAGGCAAATGAATTCCAGACCAAAATATACTCCAGCGTGTCTTCTGTCTCTTATGGAAGACAGTGCCCAGTTCTGTGCAATACTTGGCCTTCCTTGTAAACTCTCCCCTAACTCCCTCTGATCTGATGTTTGTCACGGAAGGCACGGTACATTTCTGGCCTCCTTATTAGAGCCGTGTTGTCCTGAAAATTAAACTTCCTTGCTTGTCTCCCAGATTTGTCAAGCCACAGTTTCAAACTGCGCTACAAAGGGGGAATTGAACACCAGCATCTCTCAATCTGGCGCAGATGCCGGCGCAGAACGAGTGGAGCAGTGGCCCACGCTGATGCAAGGCCGGCAAGAATCTTTGCAAGCCTCTGCCTGACTAAAGATCCTCATTTGTCGCCCATTCATCCTTCCGTCTTCTGAGTCACATGTGTGGGATTAGTAGAGATTAATTAGAGTAAACGCTAATCACGTTTCCTCGCTGTTTGTGACACCGACAATGGCTACAGAAATCAGGCGGCTTTTCGTATCATAGCCCCGACCCAGATCCACTTTTTATTTTTTTATTCGTCTGTCGGGAAGTAAAATGCATTTTAAGAAAACAGATCAATGGGATAAATAGACCATGAAATTTTTGGAGGGTAAGAAGGAACACCAGCGCTCGTCATTTTTGAAGGATTCAAGCTTGCCAAGGAGGCCTAATGGGTCTTGGGCTGCTGGTAGGAGAGAGGAAGGGCAATTCAAGGAAATGGTGCTTCAGGGAAAGTTCCATATCCAGGGCAGCATGAGACAGATGCGGCCCACTGCTCAATCCAGCACTCCTCTGCATCTAAACGCCGATTCCCACAATGCCTGTGCGACATAAAGGTAGTGTGTTCTCTCTAAGTGGAAATGCTTTCTGGGTGTTTCTGTATTCGTCTTGTCTCTTCCAGTCTTTCTGGGCTAAATGAAGGTAGCATTTAGGTCATATTTAATTTACGCAGCACAGTTCACCAGGGTGCACAGCCAAGCTGTTGGGGAAATTTTAGTCTCCTTTTTATATGAGGCTCTGATAGCTTAGAGCATCAGGACCTAAACTCACAACCAACAAAGCCGTAAAGCGAAGGTGACACTTAGCTTAACGGTTAGGAAGTTGTGAGCAAGAATGGGTATCGCAGGTGTACTTTTGTGAGAAGTTCTTACATGTCCTGTGTTTCTCATTTTAAATATGAACAAAGTGGGAGTGTAGAGACCAGCCTTTCTCTGGTTCAAAGTTTTTCAGGAAGACAAGTCATCATGATCTTGACAAGAAGATCATCAAAACACACAGTCGGCCAGTGTGTTTTTACTTCCTCTCTGTGTCCTTGCTAATGTTCCCATATTAATTTCTTGTCACTTTCACTTTGTCCCCTTTTCACTCTAACTAGATTCAAAATGATTACATTAACAATAAAACCAGCTCTCGTCCATGTTTCGTAATTGGGCTGATGTGATTTTTTTTTTTTCTGTGGGTGTAATAAATAAATGTCGCTTGTGTTTACACCCGAGGCACTTCCAGCTCCTTGGCGAGAAGGCGCTGTGCACGTCGTCACGTGGGACGCAGTGTTCAGCGGTGCATCCTGGGAAATGACACTCAAGGAAAACGGATTTTACGGCAGCCTATGGCGTGTGGGAGCTCTCGAATTCAATCAGTCAATTTATTTAGTGTGTTTGTCCAAGCAAGTTTGTTGCAAAGTACTTCACAGTTATTTACAATAAATCTTTGGTAGGGAGTCAAATGGGAAGGAAAAAACAGTCTAAATATGTGATTTTCTGACATTGTTTGAATAGGAATCCTGGAAAATAGTGTCTGCAAAAAGTGAATGTATAAGAATAACAAATGGGAAAGGGTGTATGAATACATGTTAAATGAAAGAGAAAGGGCGATGGAGAGAGGGTGGTGCCCTGGTCCGGTGTGGGGAGCCATTTATACCATTCTGAAGGCTGGGTGTCCGGGTCCAGCTCAGGGCCAGTGGGCCCCAACAGTAGGTGGTATGGAGAGCAGAACAGAGAGCCTGATGTTGAGTGCGGTGTGGATAAATGGATTATATGGGGGTAGGGTTCATGGCAGCAAAATAAAAGGTGAGAAGCAGAAGACACACAGAGCCATGAGGGAGAGCTGAAGTAAGCAATTTGCGCTGGAGCTAATAGGGCACAGAGCTAACTGCTTAGCTTTCACATGGCTGTGCTGAGACCCATTCCCCACTGTGCGAGAGAGCAAATGAGCAGCATTTAAACCCAGAGTATGGCTGACCGCTTAGCTCTCACACGGCTGTGCTGAGACCCATTACCCACCATATGACAGAGAATACGGAGAGCATTTAAACCCAGAGTGCAGCTGACCGCTTAGCTCTCACACGGCTGTGCTGAGACCCATTCCCCACTGTGCAAGAGACCAATTGGGCAGCATTTAAACCCAGACTGCGGCTGACCACTTAGCTCTCATATGGATGTGCTGGGGTCCAATCCCCACCGCATGAGAGAGAGTATGGACGGCGTTTAAACCCAGAGTGCAGCTGACCGCTTAGCTCTCACACGGCTGTGCCCATTCCCCACTGCGAGAGATCAAATGGGCAGCATTTAAACCCAGAGTATGGCTGACTGCTTAGATCTCACACGGCGGCGCTATGACCCATTCCCCACCATATGACAGAAAGTACGGACAGCGTTTAAACCCAGAGTGCAGCTGAGCGCTTAGCTCTGACACAGCTATGTTGAGGCCCATTCCCCACCATATGAGAGAGAATGGGCAGCGCTTAATTACAGAGTATGGCTGACCGCTTAGCTCTGACACTGCTGTGCTGAGGTCCAATCCCTACTGTGCCAGAGGGTGAATGGGCAGCGTTTAAACATGGAGTGCCTGACTTGAGCTGCTGGATCGCGATATAAAAGAGAAGCTGTATGTCGCAAGCCTCCTCTGCTTATTGCACTTTTAATTTTTGCGGTGAGATGATAACCTGTAATTAAACAATCATGTTGGAGTATGTGGGAGACACTAATCCCTAGGATGTGTTAGGAGTCTCTTTTAGGCTCCAAAGGTGAGGAGCAGTGTTTCAGCTAGTAACACCCAGAACCTGGGGCGGCCTCCCAGTGACCACATTCTGTACTCTCAAAGAAGTGACAGGCACGTGCTTGGGCCACAGGAATGGCACTGCACAGAGGCTGAGGTGACCTTTTTCCTCTTCCAGCCTTTGTGGGTGAAAGCTGGAAGTTTCCTCTTACTCCCCGGCTGTTGTGTTCCTGGAAAGATCTGGGGACTCTGACAGGGTAAGCTGATTAGACTGCAAACGAAAGATTCATTAGTTTTGTTTAATGGAATTGAAATGAGTGGTCGGGAGATTTAAATAAATTAACCTTCACCAAATCCCCACGGGGCTGCAGGGGGTGACAGACGGGGTGAGCTGGAATTTTCTCCTTGTCGCTGATATAATGAATACCGATTACATTATTTTCACACGGCCCGCGTTGTCATTTAACCTCGGGCTCCTGGCAGAGTGTGATGCTACCGGATCATTGCTGACGGGGCTGTATTGCTCGCATTTCCTGCGCACGTGAGGCATATGCGTTTACCGCAATATTGCCGTCTGTGCCGTGCAACAAGAAATATGGATATGTTTTCCACAGTTTTGGGTTAGGATGAGCTCTTATTAGTCCTGAGGGAATCGCATTTGGCTAAGTTGAGGGGATGCAGCAATTAATTCCCTTGCAGTGGGAATTTCTGTGTGTGTGTGTGTGTGTGAGTCTGGATTATGTTTATATTACATTGTGGGGACCAAATGTTCCCCACAATGTGAGAAAAACCTCTTAATTTGACATTGTGGGGGGCATTTTTCAAGTCCCCTCAAAGATCTGTGAATGCAATCAAAAAACTAAGAATGCCAAAACTCTCGTATTTTGTTTGGTTGCTTGTGGTTAAGATAAGGGCTGGGTAGGGGTTAAGGGCATCATGTTGGGATTAGAGTTTTCCCCATAGAGATTAATAGAGAATCCCCACAAAGATATAATTACAAACTTGTGTGTGTATGTGTGTGTGGGTGCACTCGCTTGTGTGCACTTGTATTTATGTACACAATTATTCTGTGAATTTTCCCTCCAAGGACCATTTGTTTCAGGTCAAATGAGATGTAATCACTCTTGCTTATACCTGTCTTAGTTTGCTGCCTGTGTGTGTGTGTGTGTGTGTGTGTGTGT
>JAODKC010000002.1:22195313-22216674 GCA_026777985.1 Mormyrops attenuatus
GGTGGGTGGGGGTGTGTGGGAGGACACCCAGCACTGTAATGAGAGGAGACTCCGTCCCAGATGCATGCTCCTGCTTTCCTAGCCTGGGGGCAAAGGCTCATGTGACTGGCTCTCCTGCAGCCAGACTGTGGTCTCTTGGTGAGGGGGGGAGGGGTGGTGGAAGGTCCCTGAGATGAAAGAAAAAAAAAAAGTCTTTTTAGCACCCTGTTTATAATCCCCGGATTTTGTCCGGCAGTCTCACATGGAGAAACTGTGTCCCAGGCTCCCTTGGCAGGGTTGATGCCACTTAGAATTCCAGGCAGCATCGGCTTGCTGTGGTGGGGCAGCAGGAAACGGAGACACTACATCGCGCTGTGATGAAAGTATGGAGGCATGGAGTGAGGGAGACGGCACAGCTCGCCGACGCAAACGTAGGAGGCTTCTCCTAGTGGTCGAGCGTAGGGAAGGCCCAGCACGGCACAGCCGCGTAGCCATGGCTCCCGTCACTTGCCGCCATGCAGTGGTGCAGCAAATCCCGCCCCTTTACCTCAAAGAGCTTTTTTTAAACTGCCATCCTCTGGAGGATGTCTAACCAGCTTTGCAGTGGTCCAGTTAACGAGCTCCATGCAGGTGTACAGATGTGAAACTACTGACGTAAGTCAGCCAGCCTCAGAGTCCGCCAGCTGTCTGTTTCGCCGATGGCCCAGAATTCCCCCAGTGCTTTTCTGTTCCTGATCAGCCTGACGTTGAGGTATATTTTGAATATTTAATTTAGTAGCTAAATGTCAATGACTGCTGTGTCCTTATAAATCAGCCCATCCAGTTCATAGCTTTTATTATCGGTGAGCATTCAGAGTCTTCCGCTTGGTCTGGCCATATTTTTTGGAGGAAGAATATTCATAATTATCCCAAGCTTATATTTGCTTTGTCCCTCGCAGTGGTGTCAAGTGAGATGTTTCCGGACTGCTTTCGGCCTCTGTCGGCCTCTCTGAGGTCATTGGATGGCTTTGTCTCCCAGGGTTTACAGGTCAGGCGGGGTCGCCCTGCGTCACTCATATTCTGCTGGCAGTCAGAGCTATCAGACGATGGTCTCAATATCCCTAATAAACACAAATCCCTGAGGTCCGGGCCACCAACAGGGTAGGATGTCTTATTTGGATCAGCCTAAGAGCACCTGTACCATGTGACCAAGTTTGGGGGAAGTCCCCTCAGCTGGAGCTGTGGGGTGGGGGAGCCCTGGCTTGAGGGCTACACTCTGTGGGACTGACTCCTGAGGATGAGGAGATCTCCACTCCGGTGAGGTGGGGGGAGGGGTTTCAGTGACATTTTGTGACTCCATTGTTGTGTTTCCCTTAGAAAAATAAACAGAAGGAAGACAAGCATAAATGTGGAGGAGTAATGAATATTTTATTAGCCTGGGCTGGCCGATTCCCCACCCTTTTCTGAATTATAAATAACGCTTCTCTTCAGGAGCTGAAAATGACTGATATGTGAGGCTCAACATGCCTTTAATTTGTTCATTATTTCCGGGGACTTTTGGGCGATATCCACAATATTGTTATTATATTCATAATTCATAATGTTCTGTCTTTATTACTTTACGTTGTAGAGGAGTGTATATTCCGGGTGCAGGAATAAGCACACTCTCAGAAATTGATTGTTGGCTAGGAGCAGTTCGGCAGTCCTGCCCGTTTCGGCAGCAGAGCCTGCAGGCAGTTTAGATGGTGGGACTTTATTAACTCTGTGTGGGGGCTTAATGGGGAGAGGTGCTGTTTCGGCTCATGATCTCGTCGTTTTGAGCTTTTCCCAGGCTCTATATTCCAGGCTGCGATTGTTGAATTTTAACCAGATCACCAATAAATGCTCGTTCATCCAGCCCTATCAAGTTACTCCTCTGGCCTGCTCCAGCCCAGAGACCCGCACAGAAGCCTCCTCCGGGCTGCTGACCATCTTCTTCTGAGCATCACCGTGTCCTGTGCCGTTATTCCTTTCTCTTACGTCCTGGCCCCATCTGACACTTGATCCCTCGTGTTCGCCCTGCAGGATTGAACCCGCTGTCGTTCGACCCGGCCACCAATAATGAGCCCCTGCAGTTCAGCGGCTCTGGCGGGCCCCTGGTGACCGACTGTCCGCTGGAGAATGGCACCGAGAATGGCAAGAAGAGGAAGAGGTCCAGCCTGGCCACAGGTAAGATGGGCAGACTAACCGGCACAGTTAAAGGCACGGCTAATGTGGCACTAACATTATTACTGTCCCCCACCCAAAGAAAAGTTTTCTTGATTAATTTACTGTAGATCAGCAGCCGATTACACACTGATATTCTCCCGGGTGATGAATGTCCCTCATGCCCATGGGTCTATACATGGATGATAATGATGGAGAAATATACTGTAATTAAGAGCACATTAAGGGGGAGCAGCCATTCCACTGACAGGGGGCGATGTCCTCCACGTCCTTGCTATAATGATATGCCATTAATTGTTGGTGTTATTGAACCGCTGGCTGCCCACTTCAGGTCACAGCTTTTTTTGTTTTGATATCTTTTCTGCTGTCAATTTCTGTGTCCTCTCTCTGCCTTGGTCTCCGTGGGTAAGATGTGAAGATGGGAAACAGACTGCTTTGTAGGGTCCCCTTTAGTCAGGCCAAGATTGGCCACGATCTGACCTTCATTATAGCCATGATCTTTTTTGATCTTCCTTTGCTTAGCCAATGCTATATTCCAGGCTAATTTTGCAAGAGTTGGAGGATTCTGCATTTCCCCCACTAACTGTGTGCACTGTGTGATTACTGAAACAGTTTTGGTAAATTCCCTGTCAGAGTGTGTTATGGTGTCGCTTTTTACAGGGCAGGGAATGATTAAACCGCAGCAGTGATACTAATAATAGGGCTGTCAGTTTGGGCAAACTGTCATAAGCCATCAGTGATCAGCCACACTGTCAAGGAGGTGGGAGCTGGGGTGGTATTTGCTCAGCTCTGATTGGCCAGATGAACGTAGAGGGTGGTGAGAGTGAGGTAGCATTCCTTGTTACAGGTGTCTTAAATGCACCAAGACCAGTTGGCACCTCAGTGGGTGACCTTGCAGCAGAGGCCACTGAAGACAGGTCATGGTCGTCGCCGTGGCCCTGTTGAATCACAGACGTGTGCACATCAAAGAGGTGTAGGGTTTGGGGGTGGAGACAGGGCGCACACTTGTGTGCGGATCAAAGCCAGCCGCCTGGCAGATATCATCCTGTCATGAAGAAAACAGCAAGAGACCTTAGTGGGGGGTGGATCGAGGCCTGCACGCCGTGTCGTGTTAATATCGACGTCGCACGTTACGTACATACAGCTGTCACATCGCAAGGACGGCGAATGTCAACAACGTGGAGACCATCAATAAGTCATGCTGAAACATTTTTACTCCATCTTAGGAAACGAGCTTTGCAATTTTAATGAGTGAGGACAAAAACGAGCAAGAACTGGTCATCGAAAAACATTCTTTTTCCGCTGTATGGAAACATTTTGAATTCCATAGAGAACAAGCAAGTAAAGCAAGTGATTTGTCGACACGACTCGAGGCAACAAGCAGAAGATATTCTATTTATGCTGTTGCGGATAATTTTATATCTACATTTAGGTTGTCAGGGTCGTGTTAAAAATGTTCTTGAAATTCATGTTCTGTGAAATTCGTTCTTATTAAAATTCTTAATAAAAATGTGTGTGTGTTTTTTTTTTTTTTTTTACTTTGCCAGGAGGGACTTCTTGATTTTCCGGCGAGTCTTAGAATTCAGCTGTTAGTTAAGCAGAATGTGAATGAACTACTGACTTGCCTTTCCTACTCTGTTGACAAATAAAAGATACTCTGTTGGCAGATAAGTTTTATTTGACTATAGTTTATTTTGGGTACTTTACTCCTTTTTTGTTTAAAAAATTTTACGATATTTGTATAAAAAATGTCAAATATCGCAATGTGAAGTTGTAAAGCCTTAGATGGAGCCCAGTGTTATGGCTGTCTTCTGATACTGCTGCACCACCCCCCCCCATACAAAAAAAAAAACTGCTAGAAGGTATGATGGGAAAAGGTAGCCTCCCTACAGCTCTTTTGAAGCTGGTGCCCGCGCTGCTACTAGCGAAGAGGAGCCGTGTATGAAAATAACATCTTCATTAAGGATTTATTCTCTGCCGAAAGTGGCGGAGACACACACCGTATCATAACTCAGAGCCGCTCTGTGTCTTTGTTAAGGTGCTGGGAAATATCCCATTGCTGGTCCATAAAATTCATCTTCCTTAATAGAAAAAAGACCGTTTTTAGCATCTGGTAAACAACACATTATTACATCTTAATGTACTTCTTAATGTACGGCAACGCAAGACATCGTACAGCTCCTGCAAGGGGGTTGGCGGGTGAGCGGGCGGGCACAGGGGCATCAACTAATTAAGAGCTGCCGATTTACCCTCGTTAAGGAAACTTAATGAATGGACTCATCTCATTATGTTTGTAGCTCAATTAGCTTCTCTCCTCTCCCACCCCCAAACTGCAGATCCCACCTCCCGTCGTTGGCTGAGCCTATAACATCTACCGTAGTGAGCAGGCCGGCCTTGCTGTTGGCCCAAGGCCTGGATGCAACAGCCCTTATTTCCTCTGTGAGCAACGCACACGATGACACTGATCGGTGCCTATTAACTTGACAGCCCCTGAACAATTATTTGCTGGAACAAATAATTTAAATTGCCCTGGCAAGTTGCGAATGGGCCCACGTTGTTTAACATCTGGGAATCATTCACATGATTGGATTTCTGCCCCCTCCCCGTGCCATCGGAGCAGCAGTCCCCAAACCAACGACTCATGCTGGCCCATTTGCATGGGTAAAACAAAATCTTAATAAAATTGTAAATGCAAAATTAATGCACTGTTATCCCACAGCCTGAGGCTGCATGGAATATTCTGGAATGCTGCCCCTTTTAGATTAGCGTCAACGCCCACGTTTTTCTGTTATCCCCCCGATAACAGTGACAAAGCCATGTTGGAGCTCCTCCTCCCAGCCCCCAACCCCCCCTGCTGAGTGGCATCATCCAGCATGACAATTACAGGCGCCATCAACAGTGAAATCATGTAGAACCTTCTGAGGGTGGGGGCTGTCAGCGCCTGCCAACTAAGGCTTCCTCTGATCCATCCTGGCTGGACCTCCCTGCCCTTGTCACAGGTCATGTGCGTGTGCAAGATCACCAATATTAGTGAGACTGGCTAATGGGTCAGTGCTGTCCGAAAGGAGGGGGTGACGTGACCCCAGGGGCAGTTTCCTCCATTTTCAATCTCAGACACAAACTTCAGCTTCCCCTCTTGAGATCTTCAGTTCAGAAACCATTTGGTGATGTGGCAGGATGCCGGGCTGAGCGGCACGTGTCGCACGCCCTCTCCCTCAGCTGACATGCACAGGGCTGAGCCATGGGCGGCTCGGCTGTAGTGATTTCCCAGGTGGGCGGCGGTGGCTGGGGATGATTCGATTGTGCTCGCACATGCAGAATATACATAAAGTCTTCTGGCGAAAGCCCTGCACTTCCTTTGTGGGAAAGCATTGGGTGCGTAAAGTCCCAAAAAAAAACCACGATGGAACCTGCTTTTCCGACACTCTGCCACAGAGGTAAAGATGAGACGCGACCAAGCCTGCAGACGAGGGTAAGCAGGTCCTAAAAAAGCGCCTCGTTAATAGTGCACATTTAGGGTCCCTGCAGCTGCTGTCACCAGGCCATCATGGGGAGGGGGGGGGACACTTGGGAGGGGTGTAGCAGGCAGGTCGTTGACCTTCTGCAGCCGCTGTGTGTGTTTTCCTCTCCTGTTTACGATACATGGGAGTAAACCCTGAAACAGATTCATACATTAGGGATGCCAGTGAGTCTGCTTTCAAAATGAAAGTGGCTCTTTGCTCTAAACTTTCCCATGTTGTGTTTGATGACTTTTGATGGGGTGGAGCGATGCATATGTGTTCATGTGTGTTTGTTTAGCACAGATGTCGTGGCAATGTACACGCAAGGAAAATGACCTGAGATTTAAAACAAAATTAAAACTTCTTTAAAATACATATAACATGCAGTGTTATGCTTTCATTTGTTTCTGAGTTCAGGGTCAGTGATTCTAGTAAAACTGGTAAAATAAAAGTGGAGTCAGATAGACGCTTCTGCAAGATAATTGTGTGTGTGGTGCAGGGTGGAGGGGGTATGCATTAATTTAGACCCTGGTGGAAAACTGTGCTTTGACGTCGTGTTTTGTCTCACAGGAGGGTTTGGGGGCTGGGGGAGGGGGGGGCTTTTGCACAGTCCTGCCAACCCATTTGGACTTATTCAGCCCTGTTAGACTGACAGCTTAATGACAGGTTGCTCCCCCCATTTCTCCTGATTCTGAGGAGGGGGACAGCTTGGCGAGGCAGGGAGCTGGGGGATTATATCACACCTCTCTGCTCAGGGGCAGGACGCGCCAAGGTTCAATTGACTGCGTCTTTACGAGAGTGTACCCCAACTAGTTTTGGCTGCGTTCGTGAGGCTTCTAAAAATGTTATATCTGAGCTACACATCTATGCATGCATGCATGCATGCATGCATGTCTGTCTCCGTACACTCATAGCCTTGTCTTGGTCTAATCTGCCAACATATAGGGTTCAAAATATGGCATTAAGTTAATAAACAACCATATTTGCTTATGCAACCTTGTGTCAACATGCATTCACATTTGGGACTAAGACCTCTGGATGCAAGGCAGTTTGGGCGTATCTCTCCAACACATATACATTCCTGTATACATACTGTATTACGAGTTCGATATGGACAGTGGGTGACTGGTCAGCACTGCCATCCGTATATTCTCCTGCACTTGTTACAGTAAGCGATACACACCCGCTAACGTCCAATCTCATACATTTTCCGGCATCACTCAATCTGTCTATGTTGCTTACTATGTACCAGTGATGTGTTCAAGACAATCTATTTTGAAATCAAGACAAGAGCAAGACTCATCCAACCCAAGACAGTCAAGACCAAGATCCATCCCAACCAAGACCAAGACACAATCAGAATTTAGATTTTCTTTAATAGAGTGCACCCTTATTGGTGCTATATTCTCATTTATGTAATTCCAAAAGACCCTATTATTGAAAATTTTTAATTTTCACATACTCTAAACAATAATGCATAAAAACACACAATATAGCAAAATCACATACACAAAGCCCTCCCCCAGCTCCCTGACAGCGATAGTAAATTACAACTTTAACAGTAAACACTAAACAAACATTACCAACAATGTCCAAAACAGTCCAATATAACAGGGGCAGCTGATGATGGATGAGTGAAGGAAATACCTGGAGAACAGCTCTCTGAAAGGAACGTACCAGTTCCTGATGCAGCGTGAGGTGACTGGGAGCAGGGCCGTCGCCCGGGTTTGAAAAATGTGGAGCGGGTTGGGGGGGGTGGGTCTCATCAATCATATTGCATACAGTAGGCTTGTTTTCTCAGGGATAGGCAGTGTTAAATGAGAGTTCATATCAATTAATGATGGTTTAAGGTTATTTGTAACCATATATATAAAGATAAAAATGAAAGATAAATGCTTAATATCAGCACACAATTACAAACCAACATCAAATACACTTGTTTTGATATCCAAATTTGGCTTTCACGTGTTTCTATGGACTCTATTACTGATACCATCCCCTTCATAAGATGTTTTTTATTATTATTATTATTACTATTATTAATGATGTTATGTCAAACATTACCTACCCTAATCTATTAGGTGTAATACGAAAGAATCCCATCCTTTAACATGTACAGAGTAGCCTAGCCTACACTTATATTTAACATGTTTAGTACAATTATTTTTACTCCACATGCTATAGTACCAGCTCTCAGTTTTGGAATGTTTTTTACAGGTTATATTCATTGTTTTGTCTTACTGAATGATACACAGCCTGCTCACCCTCCCTCACAGCGCTGCATGATCACACGCACACAACGTGAATTCAAACTGCTTTCAGTGAAGTGCGCGCGTGCGATTCGGGAGTCGCGCATCCTCTATCATGCTGATACTGAATGCTCTAGCTCTCTCTCTCTCACGCACACAGACACACACACACAGCAGACACTATTAATAACACATTCAAACTGACTTAAGAATACACTTGGCCTGCAGACATTTTCAGCTGCTAATTTTTTTTTTTTCCAGGTGAATATTTAGCTTCAAATTTTATATTTAGCTCTTAAAAGAATGACATTCTACGCCCCTGATTGGGAGTGCTCCCCAGACCAAGACGTATCCACTCAAGACAAACTCAAATGGACATGCAGGCACAGGACAGCACATACATCTAGATGGAAACTGTAACCCAAGGTCGTCGAGTTGTAATCCAATTGAGTGGGCGAGACGGACAAACGCGACCTTCCCGGCATCTTCCACGTTCATTTTTAAAGGGCCCACTTGCTCAAAATCTCTTCCCAGCAGCCCCTGTGCCCTCTGAAGCTGTCCAATAGCGTTATCCCACCGGGGCAGCAGGGAGATGTGGTACATTTCAAATAGCACCGCTACAAGAGAACAGCGCAGGATAATTAATTTCCACTTAGTGAGGAGAAAGAAGTATATTTTGCATATCGATTCATATATGTTTTGCAATTTTTCGAGACTCATGGCCAAGACCAAGGCAAGATCAAGACATAATGGGCCAAGACCGAGCCGAGGTGGATCAGGTTGAGCCGTCTTGAGACCAAGACCAAATCTCGAGAACTACAACTACGCTATGGACCTTGGACGTAAATATGATCAGACTTGACTTAATCAGGTGTAACTCGACATAAGACTATATTTTTAGTCCTATTTTTGTTGTGACACAGCATTCAGCAGTCAATTGGCCTGCCGGCCTGCACAGAGAGCAGCTGCGCCCACGCATAAAATCCATGTATGACGATTATTCATAATGAAGTTTGAGAGGCATGCGAATTACGGGAGTTTCCCGGGAGAAACACCAAACCGGGAGGGTGCCGGGAGATGGCCTCGGAATATGGGAGAATCCTGGGAAAAACGGGAGGGTGCCGGGAGATGGCCTTGGTAATACAGAAGAATCCTGGGAAAGACAGGAGGGTGCCAGGAGATGGCCTTGGTAATACGGGAGAATCCTGGGAAAGACGGGAGGGTGCCGGGAGATGGCCTTGGTAATACGGGAGAATCCTAGGAAAGACAGGAGGGTGCCGGGAGATGGCCTTGGAGTACGGGAGAATCATGGGAAAGACAGGAGGGTGTTGGGAGATGGCCTCGGAATACGGGAGAATCCTAGGAAAAGACAGGAGGGTGCCAGGAGATGGCCTTGGTAATACGGGAGAATCCTGGGAAAGACAGGAGGGTGCCGGGAGATGGCCTTGGAGTACGGGAGAATCCTGGGAAAAACGGGAGGGTGCCGGGAGATGGCCTTGGTAATACAGAAGAATCCTGGGAAAGACGGGAGTGTTCGCAGGTATGGTCTCAATGCCTTAATGGACAACATCTCAGCATGGCCCCAGGCCTATAGCTGTTGGCCAGAGTCTCCTGCCAGCCGCCATCTTGCCTGCCGGATCCCCTTGGCCTTGTCTGTGGAGCCCGTGGGCAACGTCTCTGTCATGCCGGAAATACTTGGAGCGTTTAGACCAAGACGAGTGGGGATCCCATTTCATCCCGGGGGCACCAGGGTTGCTTTCACCTCACGCTTCACTCCCCCTCTCATCTGGACCTGCGTCATGTCCATTAAAACCAGCAGGGGTACCTACTCCCCCGCCCCCAAAAGCAAACTCCCTTTATCTCATTCCACTCTTGGTGCACATTCTGTGCTTGGGGCCTGACGCCCCCCCCCCCCCCCCCACACCACGCCGTGTGAGCACGCTCTGACCTGAATATCTGAGCGTCTGATCCGAGCCCGCCAGAGGCCACGCCGGCTTTTCATTCGACAAGCCCTCCCCCACTGCCGCCCCCACCCCACCCCCACTGTTGCTGGATCGTGTGTTAGGCTCCTGTTTTCTTTACACCCTTTGTTTCGCACTACAATGAGTGCAGGCGGTGCTGCAAATAGCCGCACAGGCCGTACTTCTGGCAGGTAAACATTTAGTCTTCTGCAGACACCCTGTCCCCCTTCCCAGCTACTGTAGCCTCTGCCCTCTGCGTCTTTCCTCACATTCTGCTTCTCTTTGAATTCGGCCTCAGTCTCACCTGCCTATAGACAGTCCTCTAAGCTTTGTTTGTGGAGACACCAATGATTGTGCAGCATCGGGGAGAAAAATACGACCAGGGACGTGGCGGGACGTGGCGGGATGTGGCAGGATGTTCCAGGATGTTCCAGAATGTTCCAACGCTTCTCAGAAGGCACTTTGAAATGCGGCCTGTTAAGCACTCTTCCTGTTATTATAATGTATTACAGTGAAATTGCCTTTGCTTTCTCCCCACTTTCCATTCCCACTGTTTTTCTGCCCCTGTGTTGTTAGTCTCCAGCGGCTGCATTTGCTAGTGCGGCGAGACAGAGGAGCGAAATGCACTCCAGGAATATAGTGATGTAGCGGGTGTGTGCATGTGTGCGCGCGCGTGTATGTGTGTGTTTTTGTGGGCATGTATATATTCATCATTATCATTGTGGGAAGCAAATGTGCTCACTATGTGATTAAAAACCTGTTATTTTTACCTTATGGGGACATTTATCTGCTGGCAACAAGGGGAAACTCAATTTTACAAAAATCTGTGACTGCATAAAAAAGCTTAAAATATCAAAAGTCTTGTATTTTTTCGATCATTTATGGTTGAGGGTAGGGTGGGTAGGGGTTAAGGTTATCATTATTGGGATTAGGGGTATGCCCATATAGTTGAATGAACAGTCCATACAAAGATATCAGTGGAAATTTGTGTGTGTGTGTGTGTACGCGTACATGTGTATGCAAATTGTGTGTACACGAGTGTGCATGTTTGTGTGGGTAGGCAAACTACTTCTGAGCAGTGCATCTCCTGAGAGCTGCTGTGAGAATGTTAGCTTGTGAGAGTTACTCCATGCTGGTTTATTGCATGAAGGCACATCCGCTCGCCCTGTGACCTTTCCCCCAACACACAGACCCCTGACAGCCGCCTCTAATTGTAGGTGACATTTAAATAGCCACGAGCCATTAGTGCTTGGCCAGCTCAGAGCCACACGGGTGGCCAAACCTCGACCTCTCAGAACGGGCCACCTCGTCAGAACGGGTCACGCCAGGGTGGTTCTTCCCAAACTGCACAGTATCCCCCCACCTGTGCCGCAGCAGCGAGAGGGCTTCTAGAATTGCAGAGGTTGTGTAGCCAATGGACTTGAAAGTCCATCCCTTTTCTCTGTGGTTCTCCTAATAGGAAGGCCCTTGGACTTCATCCATTTCGAAGGCAGGGTCTGTGTAGCCAGTGGGCAGAGAGGTCCACCCCCTTTCTCCAGGGATTCTGCCAATGGGGTGAGCCTGGGGCAGCACAGGCTTAGCTACGCAACGTGCCCATTGTAATGAGGCACCATGCCCTTCTGCATTGTGTCAGGACTCTCATCCTACAGCAAGGACCTGAGTGCCTTTCTACTAGAACAGGAGCTCTTGTTTTTGCTTTTTTGCCGCACCTCTCCCACACCACTACGAGTCTCAGAAAGCCGGCGTTACGAGGGCGTCTTGCCGTGCTGCTGTACCCCGGCACCGCACACGCGCATGACAGCTCGCCCAGTGGGAAACTGGGATTGTTGCCTGTCATGACACAGACGGTGTCCCTCGACAGGGCATTGCGTGTTAATTAATGGGAGCACAAAAGGGAAATCGATCTGCTCCAGAGCAGAAAAGATGATCCTCTCGTAACTGTCACTTTTCTCCCCCGATTTTATATTTCACACGTGTGTTCACATTTCTTCTTTTTACGGATCTCACCATCAGCGTCAGAAACCCTCATCACGTCTCCCATGACGTCAAGAGAAGGGGGGTGTTCGCATAAAGTGTGAATCTCCCCCTGGCTCCTTCTGTCCTTTCGTCCCCCTGCCTCGCTCATCTGCGTCTCTCTGCCCAATCGCTTTCTCTCCTTCCCTAATATTTTCTTTCCTAAGATGAGGATTCTTTAAAGGTCTCTCCTCCACTTTTCCCGGAAACAAATAGCCATGACATCAGAGATCTGAAGCCGTGCCGCTTTTCCCGTACCGCAGAGGTTGGCTGGGCCTCGGAAACAGACATGGACGGAATGAATGTGCCGCGTGTCGTGCTATTTTCCGAAATGTCATTGTGCCTGCTTGTGTGTCTGCTTCTGTGTGATCAGCCCAGATCGCAGGTGCCTCACTCCAGAGGTGCCGATGCTGGCAGGACTCTCCATAACCATGCAGGGCAGCCCCTGGACCATGAGTGCTCGTCTCTGCAACTTGGCTTTTGCTCTTTATGGTCATCACTTTTGGTGTTGTCAGTCGTCCCACTCTGTTCCCTGTGTCACACGGATCACTTAGCCTTCCTGATACACACGCACACAGATGACAGCCCTGTTTTTGTTCTTCATCGTGTGTTACCTCGGTATGTCCACCTCGGTTAATTGGTGAAGTTTTCCAAAATTATAGGCATTTTGGAGAAAAGTGAACCTGCATTCTGCAGCCTCATGCGCCACTTTTCGTTTTCTCTGGCAATACTGTTCTTTCACCCAAATTCCACCACACCTTGGCATCGAACCATTTTGAGCCAGTTTGTCTTCATCAGACAGATGGATGATGACATGCAAATGGGGATCTCACGCTATTTGGGGGAGGGGACTGTAGCCTGAAAGGAGAAAGGTCACTTCAAGGTCAGCACCTCTAATGTCTGTGATCACCATGAAAGTGCATTATCCAGCCTTGGCTCTCAGCAGCCTTTGGGTCCTGGTACACATCTGTGCAGGCAAGCAGAAAATGACTGTAGATGAGTGCCATTTCTTAACTGATTTTCTTGGGCGGATCATCGAAGCATTCGAACACTTCTGTCTCGAGTGTAGAGCAAAGCACAAGCCCTGTACTGTATTGGGTTTGCATGATACCGGAGGGGGATCCAGTTTTAGCCATTATATGAAATGTAACTCGGATTGGTGGAGGGGGGGTAACATGGTAATCACCAGAGATTGCTGTCCCTCACTTCATCACTGGTGACGATCCGGTTAAGTAACGCGCCGTCTCACCCTCCATAACATGGGCCCTCGGCAGCCCGTCCTTCTTTGTCTCTCTCTAATTGAGATCTATCGGCATTGGGAGGTGTCATCGGACAACCAAGTGTGATAGGATAATGGTGAGATTAGCTGTTATAAAACAGAGGAACAAATGGGGAACTGAACCAGTAAATGCATTATGGAATATAGAGTGGCAGATAGAGAGTGGGATGGGTCAAATGTCGTCTTTTCTCTGTCCGTCTCTGTCTCTCGTGTTAAGTGTGTTACCATGCCCCCCCCCACCCTCCCTGTCCTGTGGGCTGATCTTTAACACGCCATGGTTTTTCTCGTCTTCTTTGAACAAACAAGACAAGCCTTTCTGCACTTAAAGCAGCCTGTTCTATTGTGCCACTGGCACAAGTACCCCGTCTCCCATTGAAATCTATTTTTTGGGCCAGCGAATAGTTCCTCTCTTTCTCTGGAAATTTTAATACAAAATATTTTGGAGTGTGTGAGGGTTGGCTTCCTGGGAAATAAGTGAACCCGTTTACCAGCCAAACAGAGTGAGCATGATCTAAAGCAGAATGATGGAGTCATACCTCGGCCGACTTCTTTCTTGGGGAATTCTTAGGAAACTTCTCTTACAAGATAATTAATATTAGTTGGCAAAGCTGTATTCTCTTTGGCCTTCTGGGGCTGTCTACTGTTAAAGGATTTGAAAAAGCAATTTCCTTTAAGCAAAAACAGGCTTTATTTGTTTAAACATTTTAATTAAGAGACTTCAGTAGAATGCATGCTAATTAATTTAAATTAAAATTGCAGCATATATTAGGGCGAGGTGCATCGTGTGAGCGTGTGGCGTACCTGACATACTAATAAGATGTCCCCTTATGAGCCTGCATGTCCGCACGGGGTTGGGTGTGGCCGTCATGCTCCGAGGCCTCGAACCACAGTCCCAGAGTTATTAGTGAAAAGTGCTTCTTACCCCTCTCCTCTGCAGGCTGTGCTCTCTTCAGCTTTGCTCAATACTCTACATTTGTCTACAAAGACAGAAGCGTTTGCATCCTGACCTTCCGCCTTTCATGATATTGGTCTTTCTGGTTGCTGGGAAGTTCAGACAGCAGGGTTTGCGATGGCAAGCGGAGCCATATGACACGGGGATTCCGGGTCGCAGAGGAACAGAAACAGAAGACAAATGTTTCCATGTCAGCCCAGAGGAAACACTGGAAGTCAGAAACTGGCCGGGTTGTGGATAGAACTTCGCTGGGGTAGGCAGATGGGCATCAGGGATTGGGTGGCTATCTGAGCCTGAGAGAATTAACAGAACTGAGTGGAACTTGATCACAGGTGAAGTGAATGAATGTGACCGGGCACGTTACCAGCTGCTCCACCAGTCCCGTCCCCCGTTACCAGCTGCTCCACTGGTGTCGTCCCCCGTTACCTGCTGCTCCGCCGGTGCCGTCTCCATTACCTGCTGCTCCCCCAGTGCCATCCCCCCATTACCTGCTGCTCCGCCGGTGCCGTCTCCGTTACCTGCTGCTCCCCCAGTGCCATCCCCCATTACCTGCTGCTCCGCCGGTGCCGCCCCCATTACCTGCTGCTCCGCCGGTGCCGCCCCCATTACCGGCTGCTCCGCCGGTGCCGCCCCCATTACCTGTTGCTCCGCCGGTGCCACCGCTGCTTCATTATAGAGCCAGCCTTCTTGCTGCTGCCCCTTGCTGAACTCGAACATGGAAATGAAACCTGTACACAGCCCCGTCTGCATGCTCTCTTGTCGTCATACTGAACAAAGAACCGGCAGAAGGAGCTGGAATCCTAAATTTCTGTTTATTAGAGCCTCAATTTTCCCTGGTGTAGACTCCTTTACGGGGAGGACCTCATATGAAGATTAGTAGATAGATTTTGGAGGGAAGGGCAGAATAAGCATTGTTGCTCACTGTCCAAAAAGTACAAACAACACATGAAAAACCCGGTCAAGCACATTATGAAACGTGGTCCAGAGAGTACAGCGTTACTCCCAATGAAAAACTCGGACATGGATTGTAAGGAACATGCTCGTGGAGTGCCTGTCATTCGGGCATGTGTGCCTTAATGGTGTATAAGTGCTGGTCTATTAGCTCAGCCTGTGCTAGTTTAATCAGATGAGTCATTGACATTTCTCATGTGCTTGGTTTGGCTTCCGCAAAGCTGCTTCCACCATAGTTGAGCTGGAGTGGAGGGCTGTGAGGTGTGATCCCAGCTCTGGAACCCCCATCACCCAGGAAAGGGAACACAGGACTCCCTCCCTACCCCCCTCCCCCTGTTAATTTATTTTTAATACTGCAGGAGCTCTGAGGGTCAAACAGACTGACAGAGCAGCTGTGGCTGTTTCATCTCCCTGATAAATAAGAAATAATGGCCTTAGGATCCAGCTGCTAATTGGAAGAGTACAGAGCATTCCTGTCTTTAAATGGGCAGGGTGAGTTGTGTGGGGATTTCCTCACCCCCCCAAAAAAAAAAATAAAATTCTACTATCCTGTTAAACACTCATAGTTGTGGTGTTCGAGATCATCTGAAGGTTACTGAGCTGGTGAAACATTCTTCCTACCTTCTAATAACTGCCTGCAGTAGATAAGACTGTCAGCTGAGATGATGCTAGAGGCTGGACCTCGGGAAACAGACCCAGTCTGGACTTGGGTTTTATGTCATGTCAAAGCTGGAGCATCTCGATCTAAGTGCAGTCCTCCCCCGGTCCGGTCTCCTTTCTGCCAGTTGGTTTTGTGCCATGTCCTCAGCACTCTCTGCTCTTGGGTCATTTGCATGAAAAATCATGGCTAGATGTCTCGCTACCTGACTTATGGGTAGATATTTTCACTCAACTCATTGAGTTATATTTGCATAGTTGAGGCAGGTGGACTTAGCCCGATGCCCGCCGGGACTGCTGCGGTTGAAAATGATGCAATAGCAGACAAAAGAGCACGTCCACTTTGCCCATCAGCAAGCTACTCACAATCTGTGTCCACGTGGCAGCGGACCAGAACATTACAGGCCGCTGTTTTGGGTTGTCTTTGGAGGAGGGGATGTGGGGGGGGGAGGGACCGGTAGCGGAACTGCACTGTTACTCACCATTACTCAGTGTAGAAATGTATATCAAGGACATATTCACATGCTCTGACATGCAGACACGTAACGGGAAAGGGAATGGAATATGAAGAGGCAGTTGTTTTACATGATGGGTAGAATTGTGCCATGGACTGAATGCATGTTTAAGGAAATGTTGTCCATCAGTATTTCAGCAAGTGTCTCTGTAGACCTAGACAGGCTGACTTATCTATGCTGTGTTTCTAACAGCCTTGCGTAAATTTTCTCACATCTCGACATTTAATCTTTTTAATGGCATGCAATTTGAGAACAATTTTGAAGTACTGACAAGCTCAGTGCAGGGATGGAAGGGGAATCATTTAATATTAAATAGATCTATTATTGTAACATGCTACCAAACATCAAAAATTGAAGGAAACCAAGGCCAGGCGAATACTGCAGAATTTTTCTGAGAGTGTTACCTAACCTTATGAGTGTGGTGCTTTTCTATGCCAGCTTTGGTGTAGGATTTGCAGTGACTGTACTTTCAGAGCTGTGCTGGTCCTGTCCCTGATTTGAAGGCAGGCTACAGTTAATTAGACACTTCACTCACTGATAGTGCCAGTTGTATCTCCAGAACAAAGAGTGCAGACACTTCAGTCTTTGTTTTTCCCAGCTGTAGACTGACAAGTACATAATCAAAAGAGTATGAATGTAATGTGGAAGAGCCATATTTTTTAGGTGTCACAGTCAAGACCCACATGAGAATTGTTGAGGTTTTTTTTTGTTTGTTTGTTTATTTTTTTCTTTCTCACAGAACATGAGCTGGGGTCCTGTCTGGAATTTCTGCACGTTATACTGACAGATTTCCACAGTGTGAAAGAGCTCTTCTCAGAGTTCAAGGAACAACTGATGAATTGATAGTGCTGAAACATCTTTTCTTGGCACCACACGTATCCTGGAAAGTTGGATTCTGGATCATTCTTTTACCTTCGGGCCTTGGATGTCTCTGTAGAACCTGGGATCTCTCGATGGAGCCTGAGATGTTTCTGGTGTGGCATGTCTCCGTGGAGCTTGGAGCCTCAAGGTCCTTGAATTGCATTGTGGATCTTGAGAGCTTTCAAGCTTGGATCTCCTTGCTAAACATTGCTGTTCTCAGAGGATGTGAGTAATGGAATGAAGGCTTTAAGGCATGATGCTTCCAACCTTCTGTGGATTCCGACTCTTCTGGGGTTAAAAATGGCTGCAGTTATTGTTTTCCCCTCTTTCTTTGTTGCCTTGTTGAAGCAATACATCAAGGCTAGCAGGTAGCTGTTGTTCTTACAGTAGATATGCTTTTATTTAGTTTCTTCTAAGGCTGTTTTTGAAGCAGTATTTTAATCTTTTTTTCTGCAGTATATCTTTAAAAATGCTTTTTTGATTTATTGTCTTAAGAGAAATACTGCTAGCAGTATACAAACAGTGCAAGGGCATACTTTCTCAAGTAGTCCCTTTTAAACTCCACAAATACATCAGACATTTTTTATCACATTTGGTTTGTCGCTTTTTAATTGACTCTGATTGACGTGGGCTTTCTTTTTCATTATAATTGAAAGAAATCCTTGTACGGCTGAAAAGGTATTCCAGATAATAATGAAACGATTGCCTTCCATCTGTAGGATTTGTATCAACAAGATGAAACGCACTGTTTGCCACAGATTGCTGCAAATGATTAAATTAAAGCAACACCAGAGAGGTTTGTGGGGCCAACAGGAGCTTGTGATGTTCTGGTCCAGTTGGGTCCATCTGGATGTGGCAGGAAGCCTGCCTGCCTCCTACTGTATTTGACTGTGTCTGCAGGAAAGAACCGGGCTTGGCCTGCAGGCCACGGATGGCTCAGTCCAAGCCAAAGACATGGCAGTTTCACTGTGACCCAGTTCCAGAAGTATGTCACCTCACACCAGCGTTGAATGTGAGTTGGGAGATGAAGTGACGTCCACCTTTATGGAGAGCCTCCGAAGATGGCACACGTGACTGAGCTGCTGTGCCACTAGGCTGCGAGAGATGGTCCTGCGGCAGTGAGCGCTGGAAGCAGCAAGCGAGGAGCTTACGACTGGGGATGGGATGAGGGCCAAAGAAAAGCTATAGCCATAGCATAGCCTCAACAGCAGCAGATGTGTAAGGGCTTATCGGGAAAAGCTTGTTCTCCCTCTGCATCAGCAGTGCAGATACTGACTTTAGGCATTTCTTCTCAAAAAATATTTTATTCATGGTTCTTTTTGGGTGAAATGGGCAGTGGATTGTAAATCCCTGCCATTTCATTGGCTCTTGTTCGGTTGAACGGCTGGTGAGTGAAAGTATGAGATGAATTGTTACCATTTCATTGGCTCTCGTTGGGTTAAATGGGCAGTGAGTGACAGTGTATGGTGAATTGCTGCAGTTTCATTGGTCCTCATTGGATGAAATGGTAGGTGAGTGACAGCGGACAGGGAATCCTTACAATTTCATTGGCTCTTGCTGGGTTAAATGGACAATAAGTGATAACGTGTGGTAAATCCCTACCATTTCATTGGCTCCCGTTGGGTTAAATAGGCAGCTATTGACAGCGTGTGGTGAATCCCTACCATGTCATTGGCTCTCGTTGGGTTAAATAGGCACCTAGTGACAGCGTGTGATGAATCCCTACCATTTCATTGGCTCTCGTTGGGTTAAATGGGCAGTGAGTGACAGCATGTGGTGAATCCCTACCATGCCATTGGCTCCCGTTGGGTTAGATGGACAGTGAGTGACAGCAGACAGTAAATCTCTGCTGCTACGGGTTTCGCAGCTTGTTTTCCTCCCGTCGCTATCCGTAAGTGTGACACTCATCTATTATTAGGATAGAAGGCGAGTGAACGAGTGAAACATACAAGTGCTTTTGAAAAGGATTTAAAGGTACGAAAGTCTATCAGTCAGCGGGGTGCTGTCTTTGAAGAGACAGGTCTTTATCACCAGAGCAGCACCAAATTAGCATTTCAGGGCGGCCAGCTGGGCGGCGAGCTCATCTTAATCACAGTAAAGAGCTCTCCCACTGCCCAAGGAAAGACGATTCCTTGGGGTGTGGGTGAAGGGGAGACAGGAAGGCATCATGGGATTGGCTTTGAAGTACTATGGTAGCAGAGTTGATGCACAAGTGTGGTGGGAACTAAGACTGGAATGAGGGCCTTTGCATGTTTATCTGCACAAACATGCCTTTCTGATGCGGCACCATCCCCATCCCCCACACCTTTGATTGGAGGAGGAGGACAACCACCTTTATGCTAAACTGCATTACACACGAGCAGTTCTTAATCAACATGACCTCACTATATTGAATTTTATAAATGCATCCACTGCCTTATTGGATCTGACTCGTCATACTTTAAAAATATTACCGATTAAATGTGAATGAATGGAGATCTCAATAAATTAGCTGACATGAAATTAGCCCCCCCAAAACATTTTTGTGACAAATGTGTGGGTGGGGGGAGGGGGGGCTCGGTCTCTGGGGTCTGCTTCTCTCACTTCATTTACTGCAAACGCGACTTAGGCGTTTTTCCACCCCGTTTACGCTCCTTGTGGGTCTCGTCCCCCTCGTTGCTAATTACCGGAGCACATATCACTTGTCCATGCCTCCTCTCAGTGTGACACACTTCAAATTGCCAGGTCTGTGAAAGTGACGCTTTGGCATCGCCATGTAGCGTGCCAGCCAGCCAGGCAATACACAACAGCATGCTTCTCCCTCACAGGTGTTTGGATGGGAAACAGCGCCAAGCAGATTTAAAATAAGCCTCATTTGACGTCTTTGTGTTGAACTCACCATTTGTAAGATCACAGGGGGAGCGGCTGCATTTTCCAGCATGGAAAAAGGGTATCCTGAGCTCCGTTTGGCTGGGAGTGCTACATATGCCGCGGGTCAGGCCACGGCACTGGCAAACCCCGTATTCGGAAGCGATCGCGTGACGGCAGGGGAAATGTGACATTCCATGCAGCTGAACTGGAACAGAAAACTAATTATTAGCCTTGGACTGGGATCAGGGGTTTGTAAACAAGCCACGGCTGGATAGCAGCCCCCACAGTCTCTGTGAGGTGCCGTCTGTTCGAGGTATTAGTCGTTTGTTTCTGCGTGTCCTGACTGCAGTTTGGACTGAGATCTTTAAACCTGTGCCCGTTGTCGCCTTGACAACGTGGGCTTCCAGCTTCCTGCTGATAGCAGTTAAATGCACAGTTAACACACAAAATTTTATCAGCATCATGGTTTCCATTTAGCTGCTTGGCAGGTGCACGTATCTGAGTGTGTATCTGTAGTCTAGCAGATCTGTGTATTTTGCTGTAAGTAATTTAGGTGTGCTGCTCGAAGGCACTGAAGCGTCTTTGAAAACCCGCTGGTCCTGGTCTGTATTTATAGCTATGATGAGATGATTTATCTTCCTTGTAAACTCAGAAAGGAAGTGAATACTGTCAAGCGGTTTTTATGGTGTTTTTAAGGTAGAGATCTGTGCAACGTGCACACATCCACTTTTCTTGAATTCAAGGGCCAGAGAATTTTAACCATCCATTTTTAACAATCCAGAACTGCTTATACAGTCCAGTTGGTGAACCAGGAGTTTATCTCTGGAAGCCACCACGCACGCACGCACGCACGCACGCACGCACGCACGCACACACACACATATATATGTTTGTATTCATATCTCTGTGGGGACCATCCATTCATTCCAATGGAAAAACCCTAATCCCAACAATGACACCCTTAACCCCCACCCAGCCCTAACCTCAACCATAAGTAACCAAACAAAATACAAGACTTTTGACTTTTTTAGTTTTTTGATGGCATTCACAGATTTTTATTAAATTGAGTTTCCCCTGACTGAAAAAAATGTCCCCACAAGGTCAAAATAACAGGTTTTTGTCCCATTGTGGGGACATTTGATACCCATGATGTAATATATACATAACCATGCATATACAGTCCATGTATTCCTATTATTGTGGGGACTTTTTATAAACTTGACGTTTATATTGTGTGGACCTGTAAGATATCCCTGCAAGCTAAGAGTATCTAATATAAACTGCAATTTTTCCACACCGGTACACATAAGCAGCGGGTCTTTTTGAGAGAAGTTGAGCACCCCCCGGCGGGGGGGGGGGGGGGGGGCGGGGGGGGGGCGGGGCGGGGGGGGGGGGGGGGGCGGGCGGGGG
>JAODKC010000002.1:22251818-22265962 GCA_026777985.1 Mormyrops attenuatus
CTCTCTCTCTCTCTCTCTCTCTCTCTCTCTCTCTATATATATATATATATATATATATATATATATATGCGCGCTTGTCTGCTCATTAAAAGAACGGAGAGTCCCATCAGACAGAGCTGTGTGTGTGACAGGGACATCATGCCCCCTAGCCTATTACAAGCCATTAGCCATCCATGTCCGGCCTATCATGATCTGTTAGCTGTTTGCGCCCGGCCAATCACGATTTGTTAGCTGTGTGCTTCCAGCCCATCACGAGCCATTAGTCGTCCTTGCCCAGCCTATCATGAGCCGTTAGTCGTCCGCGCTTCGTGTGAGTCGTGCTCACTCTCAGTTATTTCTGGCCTCAGCGTCACTCGTCACCTATGATGAATCAGGAGATGGTTTGTCAGTGATTCCCCCCCCCCTCCCCCATCCCCAGGGACTGCTGCTATCTAAATATCGGGAAGAACACGTACCGTCTTGGGTCTGATGTATTTGTCATAAGTGTGTTTATTAAAGAGATTGGGAATCTGAATGCCTGATTGTGTTGATCTGTTATTCACAATTTTGGTATGCATGTTCGTGTGTGCACGTATGTGTGTGAGTGTGTATGTGGGCATGAATGACTGTCCTCGCTGCTTTTTTTTCATCTGCAGGTAGAAACAGCTGAAGGAGATGACAGAGGCAGTGAGGAGAGGGCCAATCAATCCAGTGTAAGTGTGAAAATGTGTGTGTGTACATGTGCATGTGTGTGTGTATGTGTGTGCTTGTGCGTGTGCATACACGCTGCCCTCCTTCATTACTGACCTGTCAGGCCAGACAGGGGCCCTGGGCAGACCTAAGATAAATCATGACTCTGGAGATGGGGGATGACAGCATGAAGCTCTGCAGGAAGCCCTTCCCACCAGGCCTCCACAAAGCACTTCACAGGGGCTTTTGGCCGAATCCAGCTGTTTTTGAAGTGAATGAGGTTGTCCGCAGCAGGAGTGCCCCCCTGCCCCTAACAGCAGCACGCAGCGCTATCGTTAGCCCCACCCTGCCTGCCTTCAGCCGCAAACCATCAACAGCTCCCTCCTCACAATCCCCTTTTATACATGTCCGTGTGTGTAATTCCTTTAATCTCCTGTTACTTCCCTCCATGTGGGCTGCCAGTCGTCGTCTCCCCCAGCCTCCCTGGACCATGCCAGCCGGCCAAACCGTAGGCTGCTGCTTCTGGTTCTCACTGCTGTTTGTCTCCCCTGCAGCTGTACGAATACAATACTGGTCACTTCCTGACCTCCCGCTGTAAGTGAGAGGGAAACGGAATTGGCTGGCGAGTGCAGAGGCGTCCATGCTGGGGGGCGTGCACACTCTGCTCCTCTGAGCAGTAGTTATCACTCGTGTGTATGCGCACATGAGCATTTGGCTGGCTCTCAGGAGGACGTGACGCCCCTCCATGTTTCTTTGGCGTCCCCGCAGGAAGCAGCTACAACGGCAGTGGTCTCCTGCAGTCAGGAGAAGGAGAATCTTCCAGAGAAGGGACCCCCCAGCCCCATCAAGTCAGAGAGAGAGGCTCTGCTAGTCGGTAAGTAGCACCACGTATCGAACTGGTCCACCAGCAACGGATATTTGGATTTCATCATGTCGCTGAAATATAATTGCATGTGTTAAAACATACAAACGCACAAGAATTTCACCCTCTCGTAATTACACTCACCCCCTGTGCTGTTTCATGTGTGTTATTTGCTTTGCAAAATAAGTCCTTCATCACCTCTAAGTCCCCACGATTGTATTTTGGCCCCCTTTCCTCACTGGCACTCGATAATTGTCCTGCCCCACCTCCCCCCACCCCAGGAGGCAGTCTCACACACACATACACACACAGAGATTCAGACACATGACAGACGCAAACACAAACTCAGCTTCATCTGATGGATTTCCTCTTTCTTCTTGTGATGGCCAGAATGTAATCGGTCATTTCTTTTAGTGTGCTTGCAAACAGAGAATTTAATCATAAGACGTGTACTTCCGTGTCACACACAGATACACACAATGGTTTGACATACAGTCAATGATCTGTTTATGGGGCGAGGTGAATGTAGCCAAATTAAGTATTGGGGGAGACACGTCCCCCCGCACATGCAGGAATTCTATATCTTACGGCATGGCCCTTGTCATGTGCACGCGCATGCAGCCACATATTTATACTATCATAAAGTCGGGGGGGAGCAGTACGGGCCAGGAGTGCGCCAGCCTCTTCCTCTTGTCCGACGGGAGGATGGGCTTTGCCGGAGTTGCAGAACACAAGAAATGGGCGACCCTAGTGTGAGGGAATGATTACATGCCAGAACGATCCCTGTGATTATTTCCGAGGTGCTTAAGTAGCTAATGGGCTGCTCCTTCAAAGTCCAGCGGACCCCATTGCTCATGCCGTCTGAGAACGAGGTCTTGGCAGCATGAGGGGGGATGTACATCCCCCCTCTGTCAGGCTTGCTTAGCTTAGCTTAGCTTATCTTAGCAGAGTTGGGCATCTGGCTCCGATATGAAGACTTGGGTAGCCCTGGCAGGATGCAGAACAAAGCCAGCCAGCAGGACTTGCTCAGGAACTTTGCCCTCAGCTGGGTGTTTTGTGATGGTCTAATGAAGAACTGGTTGTCATTGCACTACACGTTGTAAATTTTAGTCAAAATATGACACAGCGGAACAGACAGTCCGATGAAATCAGTCATCTCTGATATTTATGGTACATTTTCTGTGTGCCGATGGTGAACACATCAACCTCGGGCCCTTAACGATCTCAGACGGCACGAGGGCTGTGGGGGCGGGGCGGCTTTGCTGCGGTTGAGCCGTGATTATGCAGTCCGTCCACCTCTCTGCCTGTGAAATCCAGCGCCTGTCAGGGTCCGCCAGCCCCGTCAAACGTGCAGAGAGAGAGAGAGCGAGAACAAGCGAGAGCCCACTCGCCAAAGTCTCAGCAAATCACTCAGTGGTAAGCAACCCCCCCAGCAGGAGGAACATACTGTGCAGAAGCATGGAGCGAGGCACTTAGAAATGTGCTGCAAGAATGGAAAGCTGGTGCCCCCCCCCCCCACAGTTTTTATTTGGGTTCACGCTTCTGTGCGTGGAATTCCGTTATCCGCTCTACTGAAACATGAAAGGCCGTGTTCCACATTCACATGGCTGCTTTACATTGTCTTATCTTTGGCGAGAGAGAGCGTCTCGATACCTCGCATGAAGTGAGCAGACCACCCAGCCGTGGGTCTCCCCCGTACTGGAAGCATGCTCCCCGGGGCCTAGCACGTGCGTCTCCATTAGCTCAAAGTGGGGGCTTGTTGTTTAATAATTAAAATCTATGATTTTCTGATGAAAAGGCTTGATTGCTGAAATGAACATCAAAGCTGGAATTAAATACTTCCTCTCAGTCTGAGGGGATCTGGGCAGCAAAGGATCGAGTGCTTCAGGAAAGACATAAGCACCGGGGAAGGTCTTCTCGGCCTCCTGCAGCATTCTCTGCCCTCGCCGCCTCACCACTTGCTGCTTAGTTAATGCTTCTCCATGGCTTTTCATGCTGTGCGAGGGCCCAGGTCTCAGCTGAAATGGATACGGGGAGGGAAAGCCTCGTGTTTGACGGGTATTTGCAGCCCCATGTTCATAACCTCACCCTCAGCATCCTCTCCCACAGGGATCATCTCCACCTTCCTGCACGTGCACCCGTTCGGAGCCAGCATCGAGTACATCTGCTCCTACCTGCAGCGCCTGGATACCAAGGTAGCGATGGCACGGGCCAGGGGCCAGTGACTGCCTTCATCCTAGCTGTGCTGTTTCAGCGTGATAAGCCCCTATTTCACTGATAGACCCCAACTGCTGTGATGATCTCCAATCTCAGACATAAGCCACTGTTCCACTGATAAACCCCTATTCCTTGGATACACCTCAATCCCAACGATAAGCGCTTATTCCACTGATAATCCCCGTTCCCAATATAAAGTGCCTGTGATCGCACCTGTAAACCGGCATGGTGGAATGGGGTAGGACTGGGAGTAAATCCAGCACAGACACATGCTGGCACTTCCTGTGTGGTATGTAGGTAGAGCTGAGGACGGCGCCTGCCACATCACGCCCCTTGCACGTGCCTGTGAGGGGACTCCAGTGGCAGATACCCAGACACCTGCTAATTAAATCCTCCCTGATGCCATCACCACGGTGACTCATTTTCACGCACAGATGGAGAGTAAACAAACAGAGCCCTTTGTTGTATGTTTTTATTTTTTTGACTGAGACTTGAAGCCCCCGGGGACTTTGTATTCTCCAGGTCTCCTCAGAATCGCTACATATTCTCCCGCGTCTTTCAGATGTGGATGTGTCCTAGCAGCTTCTAAGCAGTAACTTGCCCCCCCGCCACACACACTGACACCTCCCTACCTCCCTCTCTGTGCTTTTTCAGTGGAGGGGGTAGCAGCCCCATTTTTTGGCTTCCCCCGTACTCCTTTTCTCTATGTGCACTACTTGCTGTGGGTGGATGGCCTTACTGCCTGCAGACTGAGCAGCTTGCCCTCTCACAGGCAGCTGTCAGTTGTCTTTAATGTATGCTCTAGGCTGCTTCGTCACCTTGACTGGTGTCCTGTCCCCCTCCGACAGATTGGCACCCTGGAGGTGGAGGCCCTTCTGGGTCGTCTACCCTGCACCTTCAGACAGGAGCTCACGGGCGTGGGTGCCAGCCTGGAAAAGAGGTGGAAGTTTTGCGGCTTTGAGGGGATCAAGACTGCATAGGGGGCGGGCCAGGGGACGTGTGGCTGGGGGGGTGGGGACTGAGGGATGGGGCCACGGACGCAGGGACATGGACAGAAACGATTTTACAAGCCCCACAGGCACCCCCCAGGACCTGTGTCCCAGACCTCAGGAGCATCTGCACAGGGAGGAGATTGGGAGGATCTGGATTCTGGATTCTACAGAAACGTAGAAAAACCTGCGGGCTGTATTTCTTATTTTGCTGTACAGGATGTTAACTGTTGCTTTGATGCTTTTGTTTATAAATATACTATACAAGTGTAGAAACTGACATTGGGTAAAAACGGAAAAATCTGAAAAAAAACTTTCACAGCTTGTTTTTACAGTTGCTACGTACACTGAGCAGGAAGCTATATGCTGGTCCCAGGGCCACAGCTGTCAGGAGAGGCAGATGGGGGTGACAGCCGAGTCTGTCATTCACACATCTCTCTGCTGGGGCCGAGGGCTGCAACCGCCCTGTCACCCTCTCACAGAGCAGGACACCCAACAGGAAGGGCCGGGCCGGATCCCGGATACACAGGAGATCCCGGGCCGGCCGGCCAGTGGGCCTGCAGGGACTCGCACTGCGCGGTGCTGCTCTAAGGGCGTTCCTGGCCTCGCACATTAAGGAGGCTCATGCTCCCCACAGCCAGATCATGCACACACCCCTAGGGCTCAGGAGCGAAGTGGACCTTTAGGCAATAATGAAGGTCACTTTTTCAGATGCAGCTATTGATTATGAGACCCTGCCACTTCCCATCCCTGTGCCCCATTTCCATGCCACCTTCCTGTCCCTGAGACGCCTTCTCATTCCCATGCCATCATCCCCGTGCCGCCTTCCCATCCCCGAGTCGCCTTCCCATTCCTGTTCCACCATCCCCATGCTACCTTCCCGTCCCCGTGCCGCCTTCCCGTCCCTGTGCCAGCTTCCTATTCCTGTTCCACCATCCCCATGCTATCTTCCTGTCCCCATGCCGCTTTCCCATCCTCATTCCAGCTTCCTATCCCCTTGCTTCATTGATTCATTCTTTCCTGTGTGTGTGTTAGTGTCGTTAGTATCTGATTCTGCCAAGGCTTCAGCCTGGGGAGATCTGTGCCCCCCTCCCCCAGTATGGCTTATCGCACATGCTAGAATAAAAAGGCGTTTCCACTGCTGCCATTGCTCTGCATCTGAGCGCAGTATCGAGAAGCTGTACTCAGCAGCCTGCTCTGGCCCTTTCTCTGCTTTTAACCCCCCCCGCCCACCATCCGTTTTCTCAAAGCTTTGATAACTTCATAAGAGATGAATAAAAGACACCATGTGGGCTGAGAGGACTCGACAGAGGCGCTCCAGTGTCCTACTTTGTCATACATTTCTATTCTGAGTCCGTGGTGACGGCCGGCAGCCTGGACTTCACCTGCTCACGTGGCCAGTCCTCCCCAGGGCCCCCCCCCCAAATAAAACGTGTTGGCTTGGCATTTTCGTAGCTCAAAGTCCCTGTAGAGTTGATTACAGTGAAGCTATGGAAACAAAGCATAATTTAGTTCTTGTAAGAGTCGGCTCTGTGTGAGTACCCAGGTCTTGCATAGGGTTGCAGTTTGGAGTCATTAAGTCTTTGCTGCAGTCCCAGGTACCATGTCTATGGCTCTGCTGTTGACCCCCTCAGGAAACCTGATACTCATTGTTTATTTAAATCAGGATCGGAAGAGTTAGGACAGGCTCCCTGCGGAGTTCTGTAAACTGTGGGCCCATGTGCTGGGAAATGCGCCCCTCAAATACTCTCCAGAATGCTGTGGAGGGTGGCATGGGAGAGCCCGAGAACACCCGGCTCCATAGCTTCTGGATTGCATTGAGGCTCCGCACAGGATTTGCATGGAGATTGTGGAGGGTGCAGGTGGGGTTTGGGGGGAGGGGGGGGGCTGGAGTGACAGTGACACTAAACAGGATCCCACACTCGAGACAATGAGGCCAGCAGGTTTGCGGGAGTGAGGGGCAGTGTCGGTGAAGCTGCAGTTCGATGCGCACGGGCATGGAGTCTTGTTTGAAGAAGTACCAGAGACCGCCACATCCACGTCATTCATGGCGGTTTGCGGGTTTGTGGCTGCAAGGTTCACGAGTCTGCAATTCGATCCCTAAGCAGAACTTAGCCAGTGATGCTCTCTGACCCTCACTCCACCCAAAGTCTGTGACAAACAAACTCTGTCTGCTCAAGGAGCCACCAAGGGCAGGCATGGTGATGAGGTGGCAGAGTCTCACCAGTGCTGAGATGCGTGTCTCTTAAAGTGAGATTTCACTAAAAGGCTTCAATATCCTTTGCAGGTACATTACTTAATGGTTCAATATCTCCCCCTGCTGGCTGAAATAAATGTTTTCTGACACTTGTCCGTACTACCCCCTTATGTGCACTTTCCCTGGCTCCACATATAGCTGTGAATTTTCTGTTACAGGAACTCTGACAGAATGCCAGAATTCACCTGCATACATGCTCTGCCCAACGCACAGAAAGTACATATGCTGAGTCCCAGTGGAACAGCATTCAGTACCACCTGTGAAAGCAGGCATGTATTTTGCCATTTCTCTCAAAGCCATTTTTTTCTACAGAATGTAAAAAAATCAATGTTGTTATAATGCACTATAGATACCTTTATAATGGTCAGTATAAGCATTAAGGATGCTTTACATTATAAAGGTATATATAGTGTAGTTGAGAGCTTCATAAGGAAATAAAGCATAATAAACATAGCTATAATGTGTTATGCCTTTTATAAAGTTACAGCTGTGTTTATAATACTTCATGGATGCATTATAACTCATTATGAAGGTTCATATAAAGCATTATGATGACTGCTTTAAGTAAAGTGTTACCATTTTTATTATTTTCAGAGATTCATCTTCAGAGGGTAGTTGCTCTCAGAAAGAGGTAAAAAATTGCTTTGGTTAAAAAGCAGGAGATGTGAGGAGTTCATCCATCTGGGGATTCTTCTTTTTTTACCTCTATGGATGATAATCCAAGATGAGCTCTCAGCTGACAGCTAAAGAGCTGCTTTTGCCCTGCCCGTTACTCTCTGTAATCGTTGGCCATAATCTCCCCACTGATGCGTTCTGGTTTTAAATGGCATCACCCCGATGCTCTAGAGAGGCTTGGCACTCAGCCTGTCTGAACCCACTGAGTCTCACTCCACGTCTGCAAGGCCTCTGACCTTTCAGATGAGAAAAAGACGAGAGGAAAAAAAACTTTGTACAGGCAGTAATTATCTGTATTGTTGAAAAATGTATTTTTAGAAATAAAGTGTTTTTTTCTGTAAGAGTCTCTCTGTTTTTCCTGTGCTGTGAATTGATTTGTTCCCAGAAAAGATGAACGTTGGCATGTAGGTGTAAGTGGGCAGGAGATCTGAAGGGTGACGGAGACGCATGGATCACTGGGATTTCTCACGCAGGGTCCACGTTGTTAGAGCATGCTTCACCGTGACCAGGAAGCACTGGCAAACCATTCTGAGGCTTGGCCCACTTCTAATAGTCCTGATAAACATAGGGAGAAGGAGAGGGGACCAACCTGCCAGACAGACCAGGCACAGTACACAAACAGTGCATCATTATTAGGCTTGATTGATAGTCTTGTTGTCAGACTCGCTCCCCGAAGATGAATCTGAGATTTTCCAGCCGTTGTTCTCAGGTACAGAACGCAGCTCTTAGGATGGCAAGCTGTCGTGACAGACATTTGCATGTTTGTCAGATATTCACATGTGCCTATCGGTGATATGAGGCTGGCGCGTGCCTCTGGGAAATGGCTCCATTTGTGCTCTGCATGGATCCTTTGTGCCTCGCTGCAGTTTGGCAGCTAATGCTGCGGCTTGTTTCTCCTTGATATTGAATCACCGAAAAGAAGGGCTGACAGTGGCCTTGAGACACAGCACTTTCTATCCTAGAGAATGCCTTGGAGCCCCCAGGGACACGGTTATCCTTGTAGGAAGGATGTCTCTCAAAAAAAGGCACAAATGAAAAATGTCACAATGGATCTTCAGTCCTCGCTCTGGGTCCGTCCTGCCCAAGGTGGCCCTCGGACCACTGAACACACCATCCAGAGCAAGAGATTCTTGGTGAGATGGAAGCAGATCTTTGTCCGGTTCCTGGCCAGCGTCGGTCTTTGCGAGCCAACCGATACCGGGAAATGCGGTACGTATGGCTGCAAGATTCAACACCTGCATTTGGTATAAATGGCAGGCCAATGACATCATGAGCATCTGAATGGGTTTCCATCACGTCAGCTCCTCATGGAGCATGAGAAAGCAGCCGGTGAGATTACATTGCGGTTTTAGTGTGAATGGCGTGAGGGGAGCGCAAAGATTTATATCAGCCTGAGTCCGTCTGCTTCGGAAACTTGGTGTGAACCACCCTGTGTGGGAAAACTGCTGCGTTTCCCAAGGGAGCTGAAAGCATCACAGCTGGCCTGCAGTCCAGCTAGGTGTTTGTTGAGAAGATCCTGGGTGAGAATTCACACCCACGGCTGTTGTGTGGGAAATGCAGGGAAAGGGTCCTTGTTTGTGGGGCACATCACCTTATCAGAATTCAGTGGGAAGCCCTGCACCGCAACATTCCCATTAAAAAATAATACAAGTGATAAATTATTAACATCATAAAAAATAGCATTGCCAGGGTCAAATGAACATTGTCACCACTTCGGTGTTCCTTGTCTGAAAGTGCCTGTCATCGTCCATAAAAGGACACCTCTAAAACTAACCTGACAGCTCCTGCTGGGTCTCCTTTGGGTTTGTATTCAAGCCAAAATGTGCTGAGGCGCTTGAAGTGTGTCCTTCTGCCAGTACATGTGGCGACAACTGCGTTTTGCTTTCAGTTTCAGAACCGTGAATGGCATGGGTAAATGTCCGAAGAGTGTGCCTGTGAACCAGCAGAGGTCACCATAACCTGACTGAGGGGAGCATGAAAACCAGTGACTCTCCACCAGTCATCAGCAGCCCTGAGCTCTTTCATTCAATCTAGAGAACAACAAACTGAGAAACTTAGATGCCTTGTTGAAGTTTCTGCTTTCAAATGTTAGCAACATCCACTTAGTTACCCCTAAATGACACTGGAAATAGTCAAAGTATAAATTCATATTCCATCCCTCTTCTAACTGCTTTATCTTGCTTTAGGGTTGTGGCATAAATTTGTATTTTCAGCACTTATTAAATTGAAATTTGGTGAGAATATACACATGTCAAAATCTCAGCCACTTGTTTGGAAGGCATTACAGTGGGAGAGTTTCAGGCTGGCACCAGTGGTGTCATAAGCCGACATCACAGCCCGCCTGAATGCTCACTGTTCAGACAGCATTGCTAGTGTGTGAAATCTCCCCTGAGCTCCATCCCCTCAGCATGGCTACAGGTCTGTCCTTGGTCCAAAATGGCAGCCCAAGCCGGCCTGCTGCTGCTTCCTGAGTTAACACAGAGGACAGAGTGCAAAAACATTCCAGGTAACAGCACTGAAAACCACAAGTTAACAATTAAACTTCCTTGATTCAATCCATCAATATATTGATTTTTTGTTTGTAATATACTGGGACCTGTGGCACAGATGTGCAGTGATTGGCACTGTTGCTTCATACTTCTGAGACCAGGGTTTCAGTCTACACTCTGACTCTAAAATTGTGGAGACTCCATGTTCTTCCCGTGTTGTAGAAGGGTTTCCTTCAATTTCCCCCTACAGTCAAGACACATGCTAAGGTAAATTGGAGTTGTTAAATTGTCTGTAGGTGTGTGTGTGTGCGTACATATGTGTGTGTGCGATACCTTTGGTGTTGCTTAAGATTTCAAGCTGGTGACTTTGACCACCATGCTACCTGGCAATCCTTCACTGAAGGAATATTTTGCTGTGAAGAATTTCCAAGGAAAAATAATATGTGTCTCTTTTTTCCTTTTTGCCACATATTGCTAAACTACCTCAACAAAAGGATCCCAGAAGAAAGGGATGCTGGAATGTAGCAATTGAAGTTTGGGATCAAACATGTTTCCTAATGAGCTGTTTGTGAGGAAAGAACAGCCTCTGGACTCTGATATTTTCGCCTTTGTTTTTAAAAATAAATATAGGCCTGTCAGATTGGACATTCACATAATATGTTTTTGCAGTTTTCAGTTTATTGTGTGAAAGCTTTGGAACACATCAGTAAGTTTGTCGTGTCATTATTCTTGGTCTATCTATAATTATTTGTAGTGTATAGACAAGGGTGGAATATGACACAGGTAACTAAAGGTTAAGGATAACTAAACACCCCTCTGGGGTCTGGTCACATTCATCCTGTGGTGAAATGTAGGACTGCAGTCTGCCAGGATGATAATGCCCTAACTCCAGACAACAGCTACCAGATGGGCTCTACTGAGCTACTTCGTATTACATATTACTTTCATTATACATATTTAGTACGTCCCTCTACATATTTTATATGATAAATTTACCAGTTTAATACTACTACTACTAATACTACTACTAAAAATAATTATCATAATTATCACTAATATCGACAATAATAATAATAATAATAATAATAATAATAATTGTTATCATTAATGCTCTAACAATAAATGTAATGCTACTTATAAAATTTGTTTTTCTTATGTTGTTTTTGCCTTCGCTCTCTTTGGTTCATCTTTTTTGTATCTATTTTCGTTTCCAAATACGGCCGCAAATCATGCTGTCGCCAGGCCTCGGCGACTCGCACGTGCTCGTTTCGTCGCCAGCGTCGCTGGCTCCATGACAACGACGTTGCGCCCCGTCGCCATTGGCTCCCCACGCGTCACGTGGTGTCACGGGGATTTAGCCGATTCCAAAAGCGGCGAGACGGCGGCGGCTTGCGGAGCGCTGCGGAGTGGAGCCGCTTGGACTGAGGTGCCAGCTCAGGCGGCGGGTCCACTTATCCTGGGACTTTATCTCAAGCTTTAGCACAAAATTCCAATTAAAAAACGCCGGACTATCAGCATGCGCAGAATGTGGCATGAGCGATAAGGAGGTGTCTTTTTGCGATGCCCTTAGAAACGTACAGTTCGGTGGAGTTACTGCACCACAACTTAATAATTCACAAAGCTGAATGCCGAACAAAGTGAAGAGGTCAGAGCACTGATTAATCATGTAAGTGCCCTTTCTTCATTTCTTATGGATACATCACTGTGCTGGGGATCATCGGTGCTGTCAGTGGCGATATTGCTGTTGTCAGGCCGCTCATGGGGCCCCCCAAGTCGGGAGTCAACAAATGCCAAGTTCTTATCTTTCTCCGAATTTTCATGAGACTTGGTCTAAAGCAATTTTGTAAACCAATGACAGGAGAAGCGAATTACAAGGAACAAACTGTCCAGTGAAAGTAATGCTTTTTGTATGAAAATAACACACTGTCATACTACATTTCCATTGTATCAAAGCTGTTTATATTAGTAACTGGAGGTCATCTTTCAGAGTAAGTAGCACCCTTTTGGTGTTAAGGGTTGGGTGTGTGGGGGGCAGAAGGTCATTTAAATATGGTGACTGGATAGCAGTGTGACTCCAATGCCTGCCTCAAGACCAGCTGTCCTGCTCCTGTGTCCAGCACTGATTCCTCTTGTGCTGGCTCCAGTTACTTCTTGTTGACTTTCGTTAGCAGAGGTCTTTGAATCCGGCACAGAGCCCGGCTCGAGATAAACATCCTGCATGGGAGATTTACAGCGTCACTCTACCGTGCCGCGTGACTTTTGGTGCAGCGGTGGCTGTCCCCAGCACCGCCCAACCCCACTCTGCATAACGTATCAATAATAGAAAGCGCAGTGTCCCTTTGCAGCACCGGCGAGCCGGACTGCGCCCATCTCTGTAGCGCCTGGCGCGGCGCCCAGGGTGATGTACCAGCCGCCAGCGCCAAGCCGCACTGACCTTATCAGAGACGTCAGCACTGCAAGATTGGTGACACTCAGGCGTGCAGCCCCCGCCCTCCCTGGCAGGGCCTGCGATTCAATAGATCTGCATGCCAGTGGGCCTCTTTAAATAGATAAGCAGTTTATATTTATGCTTGGTACACAATTCCTTTGCAAGGACTGCCTCCACCATGAGTCAGCAAACAGAGACGGGCCTCCATGCTGGGGGGGAGGGGGGGCAGGTTGGCCTCGGGGCCTGGGGACTCGGCCTGAGACGCAGAGCGACACCCAGCACGCACTGAGAAATGACGGAAATAATCAGCGGCTAAATAAGGAAACAATGAGGAACTGTACCATGTGTCCCTCCCCCACGGAGGTCTGCGCCGTTTCCCGATGTCTTGGAGTCCACCGGGCGGGTGGAGGGCCTGTCCATGTCCTTCCCCGAGAACCTGCCCCATCCAGAGGAGGAAGAGGAGGAGGCTGCAGGTGCGAGGGGCCGACACAGGAAGAGCCGCTACCATCAGAGCCTGCAGCTGCTGAAACCATTCAGGAGGACAAACAAGTGAGACACCGGGAAGCTGATATGGCCATGGTGTGTGTGTGTGTGTGTGTGTGTGTGTGTGTGTGTGTGTGTGTGTGTGTGTGTGTGTGTGTGGCAGTGCATCAGTATGGGGATGTGAAAATGTGTGAGTTTGTATTTACCAAATGTCCCCACAATATAAACCTCACTTTTATAAAAATCTGAATGCAATCAAAAATAGTCTTGTATTTTTTGGGTTACTTATGGTTCAGGTTAGGACTGGGTGGGGGTTAGGGTGATCATAGTAGAGATAGAAATAAATGGGGAGTCCCCACAAAGATAGGAATATGTGAACTCTATGTGTGTGGCTGTGAGTGTGTAGGGGGGTTGATAAGAGTCGAGACACATTCCTCATCCAGTGGCAGCAGATAGCTTTTTAAAAGTCCCACTGAACTCCTTCACCATTCACACGGCCTCCATTTCTCTAACGGACCTGCAAAGAATTCTGTTCAATCAGAACCGCACGATTCATCTGCCTTAGGAGCCCCCACTGCCAGCCGCTCTCTCTCATGTCCGGGCCAGTTCACACTCAGGCGTGCTGTTTTTGTCACTCTGACTCCCACCGCCCCAACCACCACCTTCCTGCAGGAACCAGCATCCAGTGGACAACGCGGGCCTCTTCTCCTTCATGACCCTGCAGTGGCTGTCCCCGCTGGCCTGGAGGGCCCACAAAGAGTCCATCCTGAGGCTGGAGGACGTATGGGGTCTGTCCTGCCATGAAGCCTCTGAAACCAACTGGCAGAGGTGCGCCTGCTCCGCTAAGGGCTCCCCAGGCAGGCTGGGTTTGGGAAGAAGCTGTGATGAGCGGTTAATCACGGCAGAGTCAAAGGCGTTTGGGTCACCCGTGAGGCTGCTACCCCCCTGGTGTGGCATTCCCAAGCTTCAGGCTCACGACAGCTTGACCTGGCTGTGGAGGTGGTGTGTGTGTGTGTGTGTGTGTGTGTGTGTGTGTGTGTGTGTGTGTGTGTGTGTGTGTGTGTGTGTGTGTGTG